>JBBBDQ010000432.1:85000-267500 GCA_037127315.1 Ascarosepion bandense
CTTTTTAGTTACCTGAGCAAAACTTGGGCATGTCTGCTAGGGGTTGACACCCTGTGTACCTCTGTTCATGAGCAGGAGTAACAAGAGAGTATCATGAACTGGTGTCAAGAGAGTTGTTTTAAGTTTTAGTTGTTCCAGACAACATGGAAGCCACATCAGGATACTTGGAAATAACCTCAATCAGAGACAGTCTGAACAGCTTACTTAACCTGAACATATTTCTTAATGGGCCCGTCTGCAAAATTAGTTGCTGTTTTATCAAAATCTCTCTCTATATATCATGTGCATTTGGTTGTGATAGATGTGTTTGGTATACTAGGCATATCAAGCTGAGGGTTCCCTGAGTGTCACATGGTTACATATATGTTATCATGAGGGCTACACATGATAACCATTTGTACACATTACAACTAATTGGAGTCATGAAATAAAATTTATGACAGAATATTTTTGATACTTAAATTTAGAAACACATAATGTGCATCCAAATATTTAACCAGGATCCTTGTCTACAATGTAATGACGTAGTTCAATGAAAAAACTAAAATTTTAAAGAACACCATATACTTGCAATTTGCAACAATAACAACAAATACATTGTACAAAAATTACAACAGTTAAAAACTGAACATTTATTTGCCACTATTCAGTCAGTTTCAGTTTTTTATTCTGAGGCTTGACATCTTTTTTTGCTGACAACTTTTGTTATGTCTGGTTGAAATGTCTGTGCAGTTCCAACTTTGATCAGAGATGCCACTATTCTCACACTGTTTTCTTAGACACCAAGAATATCAAATAATTGCTACACTGTTTTAAATAATATCTTTATACCATACTAACTTAAAGTTTGTTGATAATATTAAAATTATTTTAAATAAATTTATGTAGTAAATGGTATTCTTATTTGATATTCTATTAAAATAAAGCAAAATTTACAAAATATGTTATTTATTTTCTTAGTCATCTCCTGTCACACTAACTTACATCCTCTCTCTCATGCTTTTCTACATCCACCCCACTCTCATCAGTAATCTCTTCCCTCTTCTACTCTCTTCCTGACACGCTCTGCAACCTCTCAGTCCTCATAACATTACTCCTCGTTCACCCCACTCTCATCAGTACTCTCTTTCCTCTCCTACTCTCTTCCTGACTCCCCCTGCAACCTCTCACTCTTCATAACATTCCTCCTATGTAACCCCCTGCACAACAGTGCCAGTAAAATGCCTTGCTTGGGGCGACATGATTAAAAAAAAAAAAATGTAATTTCGGAATTACAATAACTGCAATTTTGACTGTTAGATGACCAAATTAGTATCCTTTGTACAGGCTGCAGGTTTGCTTGTAAAGAGCTGCATGTGACCCACAAGCTGCATATGTGACATGTCTGTGGTATACTATTGTCAGACTGGGTGAGATGATGGTATTTTGATTTTTGTATATTTGTACCCCAGTAATAATTTTGGATGTGCTGCTCTCTCATGCTATAATAATAAGAATTGTTAAGATAAAAAAAGAAAACAATTTGATCAATGTTCAGCTGTCTTGAAGGAATTTTTTAAAGCAGCTCAGTGTCATTAGCTTGTTGAGTGAAGATGGAAATAAACACCAAGACGGTCAATCATCAAATGACAAAAAAATGTCTTTGGGGTTGAAGGATTTGCATGTTCTTCTGGTTAATAAAAAAATTCTTTGAAAATAAACATAATTTTTCACCAATGTTTCATGTTCCTGCTGATAATAATAAAAAAAAAAAAACACGTTTTGTGATCCCTTTGGAGAGTATTTAAGAAAATTTTCTAGTAAAAACCAGCAAGGAGGTAGAGGCAGCAACAAAACCAGTAAGGCAAAAGAGACAGCAACACATAAGGTTTGTTTACAATGCAGTTTCAAAGAGATTCCATTACTCATTTACTTTTTTTTTTCATCAAGCTACATGACACTTACATTTTCCTTTTCACTTCCTTCCTTGTTTCCTTTTTCTCACACATGCACATGAAGAAATGACACTTTTTTTCATCTTAACTAAAAAAGTACAAACAAGGAGCTTTAGCACTATACATACTGAAAAAAATTTAGTTGGGAAAACATGAAAATAAAAATATTTTATATTTTAAAAAAATATTTATGACCTTTTTCTTTGTGATAGGTTGATTTGAACTAGCAACAAACATTATTGTTATCAAATTGTGTTTCTTGTCAAGAAAGGGTAAAGTTGTAAATCTGTATATGTCTTTTAAAATTTCTTGTTTTCAGGTTGATCCAAGTGGAAGTAAAATAATTGCTAGCTTTGCTGATGGAATTGTTCGTTTGATGGAACTGAGCAAGTTGTCAGATGAAGGAGCTTCTCGAAAAAACAAAAATACCTGCAACCTCAATTTATATCAAGTCATAAAACCTCATAATAAAAAAATCACAGCAATGTGCCTAAATTCTGATTACAGCATTCTGGCAACAGGGGTAAGCAATGACATTTTTTTAATACATTCACCACTTGTCAAATAGATTTTTCTATCAATGACATATGTAGTATAATGGTATATCAGCTTCTTTCAGATTGCTATGGCATTCTTGAAATTTTTTTCAAATTTCTTGCCTTTAATGATTTTGTCACCGAATTTCTCTACATCAAATTCTGCCAAGTTTTCTTATCAGATTGTTGACTCAGTATTGATCATGAAATAGAAAATTAACATTTTGGGTTCAGTTATTTGCTGTCTGTTTGAAGAGTTCAGCAAATCACTTGTAGAAAAGAAAGGGTCTCTGGATGAATACATCAGGTGTAGTGGGAGTGAATTATTTTATTCTAGTTACCTTAATGGTTGATTGATTGGTAATCATTACCAATGATGAACATACATTTTAGGGGCCCTGAATCTTGAGCAGTTATAGGGGCCACTTTACAAACAGGAACAGTAGATTTGAGGATTCAAATGCCAAAATGTAGACTATGAATAGATTATAGCAAGTTCAACAAGCCGATACATATTTAGCCAATATTTGCAACTTTAGACAATTGGTTTATGATTCTACCATTAAAATGGTCTTGTTTTAATGACAGCCATTTGAATTCCAGTTGAATTCATTGCATTCACTTATGTGCAAATACCCTTGGGAAAGGTATTAGTCCATCTCTTCCTTCCAGTTATGGGTTAAATAATAGGACAGATTGGGTTCTATAGCCTTGGCTGGCAACCAGTCTACCACAGAAAGCAATGGCAACCTACTGCGGGATAATCTTCTGCCCAGTCAGTCATGTCTCTTTCGAGACATGATCGTCCAAAAGTGTTTCACATATGGCACTTAACTGACTGACTGATTGGAAAAAAAAACTTCAGCAATGATGAAAAATTCACTCATTACAAAAGTTGCTCAGGGACCCCTCTGAGGTTAAGGGTCTGAAGCTTCATTAGTTTCATAGTAGAACCACCACTGTGCTTACTGCAAGATGAATAGTTTTCTCTTGAGGAATTGGCCATAGGGGAAAACCATGTCTGCATAGTACAGATCATACTATTAATATATTTGAATAGTAATGATTGTGCTGACTAATTTGCATGCTTTGGATACATTGGATAAGTATATGAACTGAACAGTGACAGTGATCAGTTGTAAATATTCTAGTTTTGCTGATGGTATGCAAATGGAAGTTGAGAGACTTAGGGGTCTTTGACAAATTTTGGCACTGTGTCGACCTGCTGGTGTGAACTATTGCAACGACAAAAAGAATGAAATACATGGTCATGGTAGTTTCATTCTCAAGTATAATAAAACCTCAATTTAAAGAACTAATTGTGAAGAGAGGGTGTTCTTTAAATCAAAATACATCTCTGATTTTGTAAAGAGACATGTGCTGTAGCTCACCAAATTTAATGAATGTTGTTTTATTAAATCCAACACAGGATGCAAATGACCAGTGTTATACAAAACTTTATAAAATATCAAATTAAAAAATCATACATATTTTTCTTTGCTCATATTGAGAAAATTTTTGAAAATAGTGCTCAAGATATAATTATATTGTAATTCAGTTTGTGTTCATTACCAAGGCTAAAAAAAGTTCCAAAGTATAAACAGTTCTATAAGTTTTGATGAGTTCTTTTTTTTTTAAAGACACAATCGATTAGTGGGTGTGGAAGAATTAGAAACAGAAACCTTATTAATGAGCGGGAAGAGAAAAGGGTAATCAAGAAGATGGTACATAGTGATTTACATGACATTTAAATTTTTTCAGATTAAAATTGGCTGGAAATCATGGATTCAGAAGGGAGTTTCACAAGCAAGACGTGCAAGAGAAGAAACTGTTGACATAGAACTTACAGTTACATCTAGCCAGCCAGCCAGCCAGCCAGCTTAACTGTAAATTTTAAAAATCTTGATATCAGTCTAGTACTGTGCTTGAATTCAAAAAGGCTAGCTATTCTAGCAAAGTGATCATTCAAACAATTACCATGAAAGTATTTATAGAAAAGACACAGGGAGGCAACCTTACAATGGTGGGAAAGCAAATGAAGTTAAGCAACCAGATCAAGACCAATAATGCTGATTTTTCTTTGGTTATTATTAAGAAGCTCAAGATAAATAGTAGGGGCATGAGACCATATATGGCAGCAATATTCTAAGATATCCTGGACAAATGGTAGACTTATGGATATGTATATGTGGATATTGGCTCAGAACAAGAAATCAGAGAATTGAGTTCAAATTCCAGTTGAATTCATTGTTTTAACTTATGTGAAAGTACCCTTGCGAAAGATATTGATCTGTTTCTTCTCCCTCCAGATATGGGTTAAATAGCAGGGCAGATTGGGATCTATAGTGTTGGTTGACAACCAGTCTGCCGCAGAAAGTAACTGCAACCTACTGCAGGAAAATATTCTGTCTAGTCAGTCATGGATCCAAAGAGATATGATAGCCCAAGCATGTATCATGTATGGCACTTAACTAACTGATTTTTACCAGAACTCAAACTATAAAGACTTAGTCAATCTATGGCATTTGAGAATGCATTAAATTCCTGTTTAGAACAATGATTAATTGAATTATTTATACAGAGTTGGAGATAAGGATGCACAAAAATGTTTTCAAGAGAATTACTTTGTATAAATTCTTAGAAGACTCCTATTTTATTCTTTCCTCTTTGTAAATGTCTCTTTTTCTTTTAGAGTATTGACTGCACAATTTTCTTTTCTGCCATCAACAACAATCAAACATTTGATCCAATTGGGTTTGTAAAGACACACTCAGAAGTGTTGAAATTAACCTGGTCTCCAGAAAGTTACGTAAGTTGAGTTTACTTTTTAGAAAATATAGATTTTCTTTTGTATTGTTTAGTCTCTTTGTCTTTGTGTTAATAAAATAAGTACATCCTATCCCTCCTCTTGCTTGTAGCCATCAACTATAGTAAAATAAAGCTGAATTAGTTAAACAAAGCTTCATAAGCTTCTGCTTAAAGATGTTACGATATTACAGTCACCTAAACAAGTTATCATCAGTAATTAACAGAGTCTATGTGGTAATAGAACAAGCCCATCCTGTCTCCCCTCTCACCTGTAACCATTCTTTACATTAAAAATTAACATTTTAGCACTAAAGCTAAATTAGTTAAATAAAGCTTCATAATCTTTTGCTCAGAGTTGTTGCTATATTACCATCTTCTACAAGAAAAACAAAAATAAGTTGATGGTAGTCTTCCTGTTCTTTACACGTGTAATTATTTCTGGATTTTATTGTCTGTTTCCAGCAACAAAGATTTGCCTTTTTTTATCATAAATTAACCGTTAATGAAAGCAGAATGCTTCTTATGAAATAGTTGCATTAAAATTTTGATCAAATTTCACTGAAACCTTCAAAAGAATTGAAACTGAGGTTTTAGAATTATAGTTTTCATATTTTTAAGTAATCTCAGTGCTTAGATGAAGTATTTTCATTGTTAACTTTTGACTTTCATTTTATTTCTGTTTTTGCTTTTTATCACCATGTTGTTAGTAGAGACACTCTTTGAAGGGACAAGATATATGATGATAAATTTATGTTTTAGCCTGCTCTTACCTGCCATAGCTGAATCATTTTTCTGTAGTACTGTCTTACTGTTTTTTTTTTTAATCATATCACCCTGAGCAAGGCGGTAACGCCACTGGTGCGCAGGGGCTACTTAAGAGTGAAAAGATTGGAAAAGAGAAAGCCGGAAACCACATCCTAAACAGGAAACAAGGGATGAGCCTCTTCACCTGTTCAATAGACGTGGGTGGAGATGGACTAAAAGCAGTGGCAAACAAAATTTACACATGTAAATGATGGGTTGATTTCAAGATGAATTGGCATGGCCAAGGATGCATTCCAGAAGCTGAGTAGAGTATTGACAGACAGGAAAATTTTGTTGAATGCAAATGAGTGAGTACTGGATTGTTATATGATGTCTGTTCTTCAGTATAAGAGTGAATGCTAGAAAATCTCACCAAAGGTGAAGGGAAGACTTGAAGGAACTGAAATTTGGTTCTATAGAAGGATGCTGAGGATACCATGGACCGAACATGTGAGTAACTTGGTGAGTACGAAAACAAAAAGGAAAATACTTAACATTAGAAAAAGACAGCTGAAGTTCCTGGGACATGTAATAAGGAAAGATGGATTGGAGAATCTGATACTCACAGAACAAATAGAGGGAAAGAGAGACGGGGGAAAGCAATGTGTAACATATTTGATGGGCTTGAGCAAATGGATTGTAGAGCAGGGTTTGGTGGGGGGGGTAACAGGAGAAAGCATGTTAAGAGTTACTAGGGAGAGGGAGATATGGAAGGTTATGATTGCCTCTGTCCTGAAATGACATCACATAGAAGAAAAAATAATGATGGATTATCATTACTTGTAGATGTGAAAGGAAATTGAAAGTAATACCCATACATGACAGGTTACTGGAATGTGAGATCAGAGTTCAAATCTCATCAGTGGTTATTTCTATCTTTTGTTTTTTTTTTTATTCATGCTGAATATTTAGAAAACTCTAATTCTCATGCACCCCCCAAAAAAGTGTGTCAAAAAGACGTTTTTTTCCTTTGACACCACTATTATTTTTTACTACCTTCACTCCCTGACAATGTCTATTGTTTTATAAAGGGATGATTAGAATTATCATAAAACCTAAACATGAAAGCAAATTTATACATTTTTTGTTCTTGAGAATTAACAGCAAAAATGTTAAACACTATTTATTTTGTAGTGATATTATTATATTGTGACAAAAAGGTAAAAACAAAAAAACAAACTTGATGGTATAGATAAAAAGAGTTAATAACATAAATCATTATTGAACAGAAGAATGAAATACAATGTTTTAAGATAAACTGAAAGGTTGAAAAATCTAAAAGAAAAACACAAATTATTCAACACTTACTTTGATTAACCTTGTTACTTAAAATGATTACTGCTACTTATATAGATGTAAAAAGTCTTGATAATAATGTTAGTGATAGATAACTATAAAAAGGCGCTATTGGTTATTTATGGTTAATTTATTTAAATAAAGTACTGACTATAGTTTGTATCATGTGGCAATAATAAGTAAAATAATCCACTTAAATAAGTAACCAAATTAAGTTCTCCAAATATTGGTGCCAAAGAAAAATATAAAAGTGGCATGTACACAGTAATGTAATAGAGAAACTTACAGACCAATGTCTGAGATTTTATTGACAATTTGTATTTGGCATAAAAGTTTGCTATGCAAATGAATAGAAATAATCAAGAAACAATAATCCTTACTTTGTCTATGAATGTTTCTCAAATGATATTTATAAGAAATATCTGAAAAGTATATAAAATTACATCAGCATACTTTAACCAATTTTAAACTCTTCCATACAAAGAATCTTCAGACAACAACAACAGAACAAGAGTGACCCCTGAACCATATTTTGTGCTCTTTTTATTTGTAAGCTACAAATTTCTCCTTTTTAATCTTTTTATCTTTTCTTTTTCTTTTTTTTTTTTCAATTGGAGTAGATAGACTGAACTATCACCCGGTTCACACTCCACCCACATCTATTGAACAGATGAAGAGGCTCATCCCTTGTTCCCTGTTTAGGATGTGGTTTCCGTCTGTCTCTTTTCCAATCTTTTTACTCTCTTCTTTTTTCTTTTTTCAATTGGAGTAGGTAGACTAAACTATTGCCTGGTTCACACTCCACCCACATCTATTGAACAGGTGAAGAGGCTCATCCCTTGTTCCCTGTTTAGGATATGGTTTCCGGCTTTCTCTTTTCCAATCTTTTCACTCTTACATAGCCCCCTGTGCATCAGTGGCGTTACCGCCTTGCTCGGGGTGATATGATTAAAAAAAAAAATTTAGTGTTTGGATGTTTTTGCTAGTGCTGCTAAAAATCCAATGTGTTTATTTTGAATTTTAATTGTGTTGACACAAACTTAATTTCAGAACTTCTTCTTTATGTGTCATATCCTTTCAGGACAAGGCAATCAATGACCCCTGTCCCTTGTCGATTTTAATACTTTTTCTTTTAGTGTCTCTTTCAAACCTTGCTCCTCCATCCACTTTTCTCAAGCCCATCGAGTATGTCTCACATTGCTTTCTCGTCTCTTTTTCTCTCTGTCCATCCTGTGAGTATCAAATTCTCCAAGACCCACTTCCTCATTATGTGTCCCAGAAACTTTTACTATCTCTTTCTGATATTAAATATAAATTTCCTTTTCATTTGCATCCTCTCCAAAACCTTGTTGTTGCTCACATGTTCAATCCATGGTATCCTCAGCATCCTTCTGTAGAACTACATTTCTGCTGCTTTGTGTCTCTCCTTCATCTTTGAAGAGATTGTCCAGCATTTGCTTCCATATAGGAGTTACAGATATCACAGAACAGTCCAGTAGTCTTAGTTTCCAACAAAATTTTCTTGCACTCTCAAGACACTGTCTATCTTTTGAAATGCATCCTTGGCCATGCCAGTACACCTTTCGATCTCAGTGTTGCACTTTCTGTTCTCTGTCAAAACAATTCCCAGGTATGTAATGTAAAGACTACATAGCTGTAATTTTATATTAGTTACTACCTGAAGTTACTGTACTGTGTGAATTATATTGTAGTAAATGGGTTAATTTCAGAAAATGTTGCCCATATAGATAGGTTATAGGATAATTATTTTACAGGAAACTTTGAGAATAAAATCAACTGACTCAAGGGTTTAAAATAAAAAGTATATTTATTTTCTTTAGAGTGATGAGGTAGTTCTTTGGTATTTAGTGTAGCAAAAAGTCTGAAGGAATGTCCATTTCAGTTCCTGTAAACTCCCAGGTTCTGTATTTTCTTCTTATTCTTATTTATTTGAGGGTTGCCTTCTTGTAGGATGAGACACACATAGAAAGAGAACTTTAGAGAAAGAGAGTGAGAAAAAAAAGATAAGGTTTTAAAGGAAAGCTCAAATGCCTTATTTTGATATAATTCTTTTTACTTTTGTTTATATTTTATTTCATTTTTATTGGGACTCACTACAACATAATTTAGAGTACACTAGAAAATAAATGAAATGTTTTTTAATTCACTGTAATTTCAATGAAACTAAGAGACTCAGTCTTTTTTATTTCAGGAAAATGAAACCATAATGGCAGTATGTGAAAATGGAACCATTATTGAGATTGAAGCTCCACAAAATATCTATCCTGAGTCAGACCAAACATTTTTGTTAACCACTCTGAAAACAAAGACCTACACATTTCAAAGCATCAAATCTATATTAAGAGTAAGGACAGTTTATATTTTCTTCAACCTTCTTTATCATTGCAAATAAATATTTTTTTGTTGATCTGATGAAATTGGAAATGTTTTTTCAAAAATGTTTTTTTCATAACCATTCTTAATGGTTTACACTATATTTAGACATTTTAGCCATTGTATGCTCAACCTTCTTCAGTTGATATACATTGGCATTTTGAACTGAACCTTTTATTTTGTTTGCCAAAGTAGATAGGGCCAATGGTGGAAATTAGCATTGTGTGAAATTGTATAATAATCGCTAAGCCGAGTATTGGTTTTTCTGCTGAATAAGGGGTAAAAACACAAGAGGCAGAGAATGGAATAAGAGATATATTGTTGCCAAAGTGAATTCAAACTACAATATTATTTTTTTTATATTGTATATAAATGATAAAGAAGAAACATTCTGTGTAACATATTTTGTCTTTTAGAACTTCATCAAACTGAAGTAATGTTTGATGGCATTATATACAGGACAGAAAGATATACACAGGGTGCCATGAGTAAATTGTTGCCATTTCTTATTTTTAATTTTACACGTTCTTGTGTGTGTTTTTGGTTGAATTGGCTGCACAGTATAGTAGAGTCAGTTGGACATTCTGTGAGTAAAAGAGCACCATGATGCAGTTCATCAGTTAAGTGCCATATGTGAGACACACTTTGGGCGATCATGTCTCGAAAGAGACATGACTGACTAGGCAGAAGATTATCCCACAGTAGGTTGCTATTGCTTTCTGCAGTAGACTGATTGCCAACCAAGGCTATAGAACTCAATCTGTCCTATTATTTAGCCCATAACTGGAGGGAAGAGATGGATTAATACCTTTCCCAAGGGTATTTATGTGTAAGTGAATTCAAGGAATTCAACTGGAATTTGAACTCAGCACCCTGATTTGTCATTCTGAGTGGATATCCCCTGCACCATAATGCACATCACCTATGATGCAATTTAAACTGCCAGAAATTTGGAAATGTCATGTTGTACTGCTTGGCATTCAGGCTGGAAGCTTCAATATAAACATTTCATAGTGTTTGGGGGTCAGTTTGAGAACAGTATAGAGGATTCAAAAAGATTTGGATGACTCTAATGGGCATTATGAAGGTGTTTAGGGTGATTGCTAGTGATGGTGACATTATGCCTCCATTCACCTTCTCACAGGGCCCCAAACTCAACACAGAAACCTATGTCAAATGCTTTGAAGAGTTAGTGCTACCCTAGGTCAAGAGGGTGGCTGCTGGAGGATCCTGTATATGGCAATAGGACTATGCACCATGTTACAGAAGCAGAAGAACCCAGTCATGGCTGTCATACAATTTCTGAAACAATATCACTCCTTACATCTGGCCACCTAACTCCATAGACATGATTATTATGTGTGAGATGCAGTTGAGTGAGAGATAAAGAAAATGCCTTGTAAAACCAAAGATGAACTGCAGACAAGGATTATGGCAGTATTTACCAATTTAAACAAGGAGACTGTCTAGAAGGGTTGCAGGAGATTACAAAGTGGGGATAGCATCTGTGGTTGAAGCCAATTATGATTTCATTGAATTAATTTACTCTTTAGTATTTCAAGATATTTTTGTGTAATTTTGGTAAATATATCTCTTAAAATGAGATGTCTGCGTTATTTTCATTTTTGTGTAATTTAAATAACAATTTGTTCATTGCACACTGAATGTGAGCATCAGTTATAATTATGTGCCAAAAGAAAACAATGAAGATATCAAAATAAAGAATTTTAAATTTGAGGAAGTCTTTCTAGAATATAAAATGTTATATAGTTTTTGATTTTGTCATTCATTTGCCTAACATTTTTCTTATATATATATATATAAGAAAAATATTTGTCAAATGAATGACAAAATCAAAAACTGTATAACATACACATATATATATATGTATATTTACTCTTTGATAATGGCTTATGTGAGCCGAAAGCTTAGACCCGATAAAAAAATCAACAATTACTGTGATATTTTGTTGTCTTTCAACGACATCACCATCAAGTATATCAGACAGTATGAATGGATCCTACACAAAATTAATAGACAAAACTTGTCTATATTATTCAATGAAACCTGATTAATGAAAAAATGCTGCCAAAATACACACAATTTATATATATATATATATATATATATAAATGTGTCGTTATACTTGTTTCGAAAAACCCTCCGAGTACATATGCGGAAGGAAAAAAATGGTAATAAAAAAAAGAACAGGCCAAGCACTTGAATATCAGTCAAAGTACGCAGCCCAAAGAAAAAAAAACCCGAGACGAGCAACCTAAAACAAAAAGTGCTCAATACACAAGTAGAGCAAACAAAGTAAATAGCTAACCTAGAGAGCGAAACGAACCTACCAAGGTTTCACCAAATTGGATCTTCAAATTTTAAATAAATGTAAGCATAGAAAACATTGGTTTTTAAATTAAAATGTCAGGTTTTATTATTATCTTTATGAGTTGTAGGTTGTTTTTTTTTTTTGTTTTTTTTTTTGTGATAAAATGTTATTAACCCCTTCACCCCTTTGATGTTTGGTGTCTTTTGTTTTGATCACATGAGTTTCGCCTTATTTTAGCCTCTTTAGCCAACTTTCCCTGAAGATCCAATTTGGTGAAACCTTGATAGGTTCGTTAGCTCTCTAGGTTAGCTATTTACTATATATATATATATATATATATATATATATATATATACAGGAAATATATTGTATTCTTCTTTTGTTGATAAAATAAATCTGGTCATGTTAGAAAGCAGAATAAAGTCATCTTTTACAGCAGGACATTTTCTTTAACATTAAAAAAGGTGTGGCGGAAATACCTCCCACATAATGGTAAGACATTAGCTAGATGAAGACAGTATTGCCACTAATTTCTTAGCATTATGTGGAAAGTATTTCTGGGAGGTATGTTTTTTTTTTTTTTTTTTTTTTAATTGATTTCACCCCATGCAAGGCAATAAAGCCACTAAGACACAAGGGGTTACTGAATGTGGAAGAATTAGAAACAGAAGCATTACTAATGAATGAGAAGAGTAAAGAGTAATCAAGAGGACAGTAGATAGCGATTGACATTGCATTTAATTTTTTTCAAATCAATGTTGGCTAAAAAACATGGAGCCAGATGGGAGTTCCACAAGAGAGAAGTGTGATTTAAAAAAAAAGACTGTTATCATAGAATTTATAGTTAACCAGCTCAACTGTTGAGACCTTGCATTTATATTAAAAAAAAACTTTTACAGTGAAGACCTCATCCGGACAATTACCATGAAAGTATTTACAGAAAAAACACAGGAAGGCTTACAATAGTGGGAAAGTGACTGAAGCTGAGCTGCTAGATTAGGACCAATAATATTGCTGATTCTTTTTTTGATTTTTATCAAAGAGCTCAGGGTAAATAGCAGAACCATGTGTGGCAACAATATTCTAAATATGGATGAATGGTAGACTTATAAATATGTAGGATAAATTCTGGAGAGAAAAATTGTTTTGCATGACACAGTGAATGAAATTTCTTAGCAGATAACATAGTAATGGATTTGTCTTTCCATTTCATATCAGTAAAGAACATTTGACATCCCTGTACCTTGTTTTTTACTTTTTTAGTTTTCCCTCTTGTCTTTTCTTGGGGTGAAACTATTATAAAACATACATTGTTTCTTATTTATTTTGTATTGCATATTTTAATGAGATTTCGTTTTTGGTGCTTTGACTTCATGAATTTAAGCATAGTATTTAAGATTGGCAAATAGGCCTCTTCATTTTACTGGCAAAATCACAAGATGTACCACCATATCTTGGACTGAACATGTGAGCAACAACAGTTTTAAAGAAAATGGAAAACTAAAGGATGCTTATACTTAGAAAGAGACAATTGAAAGAAGGCTTAGAAAAGTTAACACTCACAGGATGTGGGGTGAAATAATTTAAAAAAATCTATGACTTCAAATTTTAGCAATGTGTCACCTTTCTTGAGGTTAGCATCAACCATGTTGATGGAAGGCAGAGAGGTATCTCTCAGATGATTAATAGAGAGCAGTTTAGATTTTGGAAGACATTAAAAATTAACAAGCCATCTTTTGCTCCAGTTAACAACAGACTTAAAGTTGTGTTGGACATCAGTTGCCATCTTAGCCATATCGAACTGATCAGACTTACTATCAAGACTGACTTAAATGGTTGTGTCATCAGCATAAATAGATGATTGATCACTAAAATATGATCAGTTTTCTTCACTGTTCCAGTAAGTACCTGAAACCTCCTGTCATATTTTGTCTCTGCAAGAGCGAGACCTGACCAAAAATGGAATATTACTATTGCATCTTGGCTGGAGCTTCCCAATCCTCACTTTCCAGCCATGATGAAGTTCAAAAACATTTACACGGCCTTGTGGGTGATCACTTGCTTTCCATCATTCAACCTCTTTTTCTCAATCAAGATATTACTAACCTCTTGCTGCTTTACTGCTATTTTCATGTCAGATGTTTTTATCTTTTTTACAGTGAGGTTCACTCTGTACGAGGTTACAAAGTACTAGGCACAGTTTAACCCCAGACTTGAACTGGTTAAGATTGTAGTGACTGGGAAAAAAATCTTCTTGGGAGTCATTTTTACAGAGCAGTGATTTAACAAGCTGCCTGAGTAGAACTTCTCAACAATGTAATATGGAAAGTTTACTAAAATTCTTGTATTATGGTGGGTCATAGCCATTAAGGTTAGAACTGTTGAAACTAAGGAATGTAGTTTGTCCAAGTACTTAAAGAATAAAGAGGTGAGAAGCTTGTGACATTTCATCTGGAAGAGATGAGTTGCAGGGTGGAAAATAATTTGTCACCTACAAGTTTGTGGAGACACTTTTAGAATCTCTTAAGACTAGAAAGTAAGAACTGAGCAGTTCTTGCGCAAGTATGACAGCTGTACTCCATTTTATGCCTATAAAGGTTGAGGAAAGCTAGAGAAGTCAGGAACTTATTGGAGTCATAGTGAGAACTGACCATTTTTCTTGCATCTTTAGTGATGAATTGTATATACAAGTTCCACTTGAGGTCTGGGTTGTCTTTAAGACCAAATAGTTGTGGTGCATTGTATATCAGCTTGGAATGAGAAATCGGGGAGCCGAGTTCGAATTCCAGCCAAATTCATTGCATTCACTTACGTGCAAATACCGTTGGGAAAGGTATTAATCCATCTATTCCTTCCAGTTATGGGTTAAATAACAGGACAGATTAGGTTCTATAGCCTTGGTCGGCAACCAGTCTACTGCAGAAAGCAATGGCAACCTACTGTGGGATAATCTTCTGCCCAGTCAGTCATGTCTCTTTTGAGACATGATCGCCCAAGCATGTATCATGTATGGCACTTAACTGACTAACTGATTGAGTTGTTCAAGATATTGTTGTACCCCAAGGGAACATTCATTCATTGTGACTGGTGGTAGTTCATGGTCTGATGATAGAATGTAACTATTCTGGTTTTCAAGGCATTGAATGTAACCAACACACCACACACAAACTACACTTTGCATTTTCCAGAATTTTCTTGCAGTGAGTAATAAACTACACCACTCCTTGTGATAAATATTGAAGTAAGGGTTATGTCATTGTTTTTATCTATGAGTATATTTGCAATGTTGCTGTTTCAAATAAGAGGATTTTTAAGCTGAGTAAGAATTTCAGAAAACTTGTATTTGTGTAATATGACCGCCACCTTTTGCCTTTAATTTTGGTTCAAAACTTTCTCATATAAAGCACAAGAAAATCTGATAAAAGTCTTTGATGTTTAGAAGATATGAAAATATGGTAGAATCCTCTGATGTTTAGAAGAGAAGATAAAAATCATTAAAACATTTTTTTTAAATATTCAAATTTGTGTAAATGTAATGTGACTTTTCTCATAATTCAAATTTAGGTAATTTCATAATTTTCTTTTTGTATTTTTATTTTTAAGGTAAATCTATTATAGAAATAAAATTGATCAATGATAACTAAACTGTTCATTTTGTTTAGCATGAAGAAGAATTAGAAGCTCAAAGGAAACTGGAAGAAGAACGTAAAAAAGAAGAAGAAAGATTACGTCAGCTGAGAATAGAAAGAGGACTAGAGTCAGAATCAGACACAGAGGTCAAAGGTAAGATTTCAATCATCCCTTCTCAAGTTAAGAAAATGTTTTAGCTTTGTCACTTCATCTGTGTTTTTGAGCTAGTTTCATAATAAATTAATTAGTGGATTATCTGATATCATTGTAACTCTGATTACATAATGATTTATATCTTTTTTCCTCTATTTCTTTCCAGTCTTAACCCATCCTTTTCATGATTTTATAAGTACAACACAATTTTGACTTTATATATTTTATTGGTCATGCAACATGGTCTAAGTGATTACTTAAAATTACTTTTTTTTTATAATCATTTCACCCCAAGCAAGGCAGGCCCATCACTGGTGCACAGAGGGTTACAGTGAGAGAAAAAATAAGGTACAGGAGATGCTGAAGAAAGGATAAGTGATGGATGGAAATCAAAGAGATAAAAGATGGCAAATGACAATGCATTTAAACCTTTGGGAATTGTACCTATTAGGGAAGCAAGCAAACAGGAGAAACGTTTGGGTTAGAAGAGGCAGTTACATTTAACCATTTTAATAATAAACAGATGGGACCTTGATACCAATCTAGTAGAACACATAAATACATGTGGGTCAGAAAACCAGGGGGAAAAAAAGTTTGTGAGAGCATTTACCATGAAAATACTTATGGAAAAGCAGAATAGTTTGAGTTTTGTTTAATGGCATATCAACCTATGAAGGTTATTTAATGCCAAAAAGATGGGGTTTTAAGGTATTTTTTTTAATGTTTGGTTATAGTGAGAAGGTTGATTTAATCAGATTTTAATGAAAATTTTTGTTTTTATTTTTTTTTATTTTAGAAAACTGAAAATGTCTTCTAGTTTTGTTTTCAAAAATGTTTTGCTGAGAATAATTTTTTTTCCTTAAAAAAATGTGTTATGGCAATAATTTTTTCTTCAAAAATGTATTGTTGGTAATATTTTTCCTTCATAAATATATATTTATTTTATAAAAGTTAATTTTTATGTATATATTTCTATAAAAGTGTATTTTTATACTTTCATAGTGCTTTGACTCCTGTTTGGGGGGTTAACTATTTGCCCATAACTGAGACCCTAACAGGTGCTACCACTCTGGTCAGGGTGGACCTGAGAACAGCAGCAATTAAGAGGTGATTCCATGCTCCTCACAACCTCTTAATCAGAGGCCTTACTACTTGATGCAGTTTATTGTCATAACCAGGATTCCCAAGTAGGTACAGATAATGCCATCATTTACTCCCATCGCAATAAAAATTGTCAAGGCTGCTTCTGCTCTTGGAAAGGACCTCCAATCTGTGATAGATTAGTGTAAGAAAAGACTCATAAATTTTTAGGCTTCCAAAATAAAGCTACTCTTCTTTGACCACCATAGAGAATCTTTTCTATCTTTCATCAGTAGATCATATTGCTTCCTGAAAGCAATATACTGTGCCTCCACAGCCTGACTCTTTCAGCCAATCTCAAGGCTGGATCACTGTGTTGGGCCAGAAAGTTTTTCTCATCAGAATCCATCTTGCACATTTATAAACTACCATTCAACTGTGCATTGAATACAGTTATCACATCTGGCCGGGTGCTACTGCTATTCATCGAAACAAAATTCAAAGGAGGATTAGCAGCTCGACTTCAATCACTTTCTCATCAATGAGATTTGTCTTCCGTCTGCCTTTCTACAAATATTTTCATTGCTTGCTCTGACAAGCTTCATTTCCTGTTGCCCTTTTCACATGAATTTACTCATGCTACTAGATTGGCAACTAGGTCTCATCTTTTTGCTGTCAAAATAGGCAAATGTAACTGCCACTTTTACTCTAGCAGTTTCTTTTCTTGCACTTCCCACCTGTGGAACTAATTCCATATAATTGCTTCACTGATAGCTACAATCTCCAAGAGTTTCAATGCAATATGAATTGTCATCTTCTATCTCCTTGACACCCATCTTTCTCTTATCCTTTCTTCGATATCCCCTGTACCGTCTCTTTTTTTCCCCTCTTCTCTTTGCTTGAGATGAAACGATTATAAAAACATACTTTGCTTTTTATTTATTTTGTATTGTGTATTCTAATGACCTTTTGTTCTTGGTGCTTTGACTTCATGAATTTAAACATAGTACAAGACTGGCAAATAGGCCTCTTCATTTTACTGGCAAAATCACTAAATGTACCACCATATCTTGGTCTAAACATGTGAGCAACAACAGTTTTAGAGAAAATGGAAACAGAAAAGACACTTTTACTTAGAAAGAGACAATTGAAAGAAGGCTTAGAAAAGTTAACACTCACAGGATGTGGGGCAAAATAATAAAAAAGTCTATCTTGTAAATAAATGAATTCAAATTTTTATTGATTTGTGTTAGAGTGAAACCTTTAGTATTCAGTGTAACAAAATGATTGTTTATAAGGTGGATATTGGTAGTAGTCTGGAGAAATGTCCGTTTAGGCTCTGTATTTGAGTGTTTTGGAGGTAAACACTTGATAGAAGTCATAGCCATCTTAGAAACATGTCTGTGTCAATCTATAGTGTTTTATTGACCCTAAGCTGGGCATAAATATGATTAGCAGATGATTTTTTAACTACTTCTTCATGTGTCCTACATGGCTGTTTTCTCCAGTGGTTGCATATCTTGTCACCATTCTTGTTCTTCTTTCTTTTGTGTAGCTCAGAGGTGTGAACTTATATCCTTTTGACTAGGCTTTTGGTCTGGTGTGATCCTTGGTTTCTTATTTTATTTTCTGGCATTCCTTTGTTTTTAATTTTTTTTTTTTTATAATGGAAATTATGAATGGAGCTGCCCAGATTTTTGGTACTTTTCAGTTACAAATTAGTAGGCTTTGATCCTGCAAACTTCTGGTGTTTTTTAGCCGGGTTGTCTTTTCTTCCTCTTTCAATTTGAGGATTTGTTTCTTGTTAGTTCAGAGAAAAGTTTAGAGAGAGAGAGAGAGAGAGAGAGAGAGAGAGAGAGAGGTTTTAAAAAGAAACACAAATGCCTTATCTAAACTTATTTATAAATGGAACTTTTGTCTGTGTGTGTGTGTGTATCTGTTACCTATAGACTCCGAAACGGCTGAACCGATTTTCTTGAAAATTCACACAGTTGTACTATAAGCGTCTGCAAGTGTTCTTAGCTAGGTTTTGTGTCAAGGTACTCCTGATAAATATCGAAAATCGAAAAAATCAGGTTATAGAAGGAGTGGTCTGATTTTAATCAAATTGGATACACTCATAGACAAAGACATAAGAAACGATATTCAGAAGTTTCAAGATTGCAGTCCTTACAATAGTGCAGAAAATTTTATATCGATACCAGGAAATCAAAATTTAACTTACATCCATTCATTTTTCTTTCAGTCTATGGTTTCGCTTTAACTGGAAACAACTATTGCTTTTTAGTCTTTCGTGCCAACGTCCAAAGAGTCTGAGCTCCAGGACCATGGATTAGTTTTAAAGCTTTCATTACACCCGAGCAATGCCAGGCTATACTGCTAGTATATATATATATATATATATATACTTTGGGTGCGATTGGTAAATTGTCGCAATTATTTTATTATTTCAAATATTCTTTAGGCTGAGTTGGAGCTCCAGGACCATGCATTAGTTTTAAATCTTTCATTACACCCGAGCAATGTCGGGCTATACTGCTAGTTTTAATTATTTACATTGTTTGGACTGTTGCCATATTCATAACATTTTGGCTGTTTTATGCTCTGACCTTCTTCAGGTGATTGGAATTTCGAAATAAACTTTGTATTTCATTATGTCTTTTCCAGATGTCTCCATATCAGTTTCTTTAATTCAACTCTCTCAGTATTTGTTCACCTTTGTTCTAGCCAAGGACTGAACTCATATTTCTGGCTCAAATCAAAGGATTCAACCAATGGTTTTATCTACTGGGCCATAGCCCATGGCCTTATTTTACATTTATGGCTTTATTTTAATTTGAATTGTTTTTATTTCTGTTTATATATTTTATTTTATTTTTATCAGGACACACTACAACTTAAAGGCGAAAAAGAACAGGAAATGTTAATTAAAGTAGATCAGAATTATAGTGATGACACAGAGTTTGAGTTCAATATATGTCTTCAGGTGATTTGAATTTTGAACCAAACCCTTTATTTAAATCACTGGAGTAGATTGTTCTCGTTCATGTTACCTCCAGATATTATAGTTATACCTATTCAACTCAACTCTCAAAGTTTTTTGTTTTTCACTGTTATCACCAGGTATTGAACTCATAACTCTTTAGGCCAAGTCACTGTCCCCTAGGACACATTGCCCAGTGGATAAAAGTGTTGGTTGGATCCTGTGACTTGACCCAAAGAGTTGTGAGTTCAATATCTTGCAACAGTAGTGGTGAACAAAAAACTTAAAAGAATTGAGTTAAATGAGGATAAGTAAAACATCCAGAAGTGGCATGACTCTTGGAATAAGAACAATCTATTCCCAGTGATCAAAATAAAGGGTTTGGTTCAAAATTCCAAACATCTAAAGAAAGTCAGAGCATACAATGTTGTGAATATGACAATAAAGATGTGGACAACTGCCTGAACAATGAAAATGATCTTCAGATTAGTGCTATGGACTGTATGTATGCACATTGATATTATTTTTCCATATCATTCAATTAGAAGAAGAAGATGAAGAAGAAGAAGCAGAAAAAGAAGAAAAGAAAGAGGATGAGTGGGTCCCTGTTTACCCAGAAACTCCAAGCCCAGTTATGTGTTGCTTATATTCTCTTCAAGAGGAAGGTAACATTTGGCTGTCCATGGTAAGGAAATTATTTATAGTAAAAGCATAAGAAAAAGAAAATCACAGGTTTATTTATGTATGGCTAACTTACACAAATATATATTTTTATTACTTTAAAAGTTATTTTTAGAGGATATCTCTATTTGAGTATATACCACATTTTTTTAAACAGTGTGTATTGTGTCTACTGGCCTGAAAACTTGTGAAAACTTACTGAGCTATAATGCTCTTTTTGGCTGAGCAGTATGCCATATTGGCTGAGTATTATGCCATATTGGGATGGTGGCTTTCTTTGGCTGAGCAGTTTAATGCATGCGTTGATCAAATACTGGCTTTTTTTGGATGAGCAGTCCAAACAATACTTAGATCAGATAGTGGCTCTTTATGTAAAAGCATTCTAAAGCCTACCAGATCAGATGGTTGCTTCTCTTACAAAAAAGAAGGCAGTCTGAAGTGATGCCACAGCACATTTTCTTCATTAAGTGTGAAGACCTGTGCATGTAATACACACAGTTTAAAGATGTTTTTTACTAAAACATGAGCATCCACTAAAAATAACATTTGATGTAATAAAAATGCTGAAATAAACATAAATTCAATAATTCTTTAGAAACACACACACACACAGACACACACACACACTTATTTGGCCAGCAATCCCATTTTCAATTTTATATAAGTTTTGTTTAAAAACATTGACAAGGTACTATGCTTAATTTTTTTCTTTTTTAGTTTTTCATGTGTTCTGATAATTTTTTTTTTCATTCTGAATGTGAGGACAATTTCTACATAATTTATATCCAGAAAATCTAAAATTTAACTTTAGTATATTGTCAATTGGTTTTAACAAAACTTATGTATATAAGCACAAGAGTCTGTCACTTAAACTGATTAGATTTATGCCAACTTTGAAGTTTTGTGAGGACATCATTATGTTCTCACTCATCAAGGTTAGTTTTTTCTTGTTTATATGAAGCATGGTGTGATTTTTGTGGGGGTGATCCTATTTGTGATTGGTTGATTTTCTTTTTTGTTTTTATTGTGCAGGTGTTTGAATTAATTTTATTATTTATTGCTTTTTAGTGTGAGGGGCACTTGCTTAATTGCTTCATATTAAATAAGTGTCTGCTCAATTACTTTTTTTAGTTTGGGTTGGCTTCTTTTGTTGTTGTATTGACCTCTTTTATTCATTTGGTCTTTTTTCTTACTGCATTAGTATTTTTGCTGTATGACGGTTTATTTTTTCTGGGTCACAGTTGGCTGTTTGTGTTTGTGGGCTTTGTCTTTTTTCCATTTTGTGGTAGTTGTATTTCTGTTTTTTGTTGTAGTTGAGTATTTGTATATATATTTTTATATTTATATTTACATGTTTGTTTTAGTTTATTATTTTTTGTTTTTGTATGTTTGTATTTATATTCATATTTTTTATTGTATATTTATATTGTTTGTATGTTTAATTTTTGTTTGATATTGTTTTTATTTATTGTTATTTGTGTATTGTGTATATCTCTTTATATAGATCTATATATGTGTATCTATATATGACTGATAGCTTTTAAAGAGTGCTTCTTTTCAAAAACATGACAGTCAAAACACGAGGAAAAAAATAACATGAAAATGAATTTGGTTAAAACGCTCGGAAAGTAAAAAACTATGGAACATTTTTATATTTCTTATCTTCAGCAAAAAGGAAACATGCAAAAATACTGAAAAAATTAAATAAAAAATGAACAAAATCTTCTTTGTCAGTTGTTTCTCATGAAACCTGTTTAAAAGAAAGATTTCTGCCCAAATATATATTTGTAACATACAACGTGTGTTAGCACGTGCAATACCCTTCAGCTGCCGACCAGGGGTGATGTCACGGTTTCGGTGGCTATGGCAGGACCACCACCCCTGGTGCCACCAGCAGCATTTGCCACCAGGCAGGATATGAAGATAAACTTGTTGATTGTCCCTCTTGTATATTCTCATAAAGCAGTAAATAAAATGATCGTTCCTCTTCGCAGTTTTTATCAGCAATGAAATTTCCTGAATGCGTTTGCTGTTATTAACGCGCTCAGATGAATATATATATATATATATCTGCAGACAGTCCTGTTTTGCTGTATCACAGCTCATCAGTATATTTAGACATTTGATTGCTTCTAGCCAGGATTGAAACTACCTCTGAGCTATGAGTGGTCTGTAGAGGAAATCAGACTTTAGCATGTTATAATGTAAACACACGCCAGTTGCCGAGAGTGTTCAAATTCATTACTGAATGAACAATGTATAAATGCATGAGTATATATATATATGTGTGTGTGTTTGTATATACATACATACATGTATGTGTATATATATATATATATATATATATATATATATATAAATTTTGCACCTTTTGAATAATTTTTCTACCCTTTCATTGAGACTTTCCACTAAATGTATGATGAAAATAATACACCCACCAATTATTAAAACATCTCCCTGTATTATGCATATATGCATATGCAGGGATCACTGTTATAAATGGGGATGCTGAAAAGTTTGCATCTCTATCAAGAGCTGATCCCAAAAATAAACCCTTACGTTTTGTCGAATTCTAAGAATTTGATTTTGCTCGCAAACTTTTCACCATCTTTTATGGATCATTAAATGGGGATGCTGAAAAGTTTGCATCTCTATCAAGAGCTGATCCCAAAAATAAACCCTTACGTTTTGTCGAATTCTAAGAATTTGATTTTGCTCGCAAACTTTTCACCATCTTTTATGGATCATTAAATGTCCTCTTGGCAGTATGAATGTCGTAGAGTTAACAAGTAGTATAAAATAAAAATTCCCTGATTTGAGACATGTTCAGTATAAATTGGATTAAATTCAGTCTTTAGATTTTTACATAAAGTATTTTTCTTTTAGGGAGAATTTGATGCTGGATATTTGTATGAGTGTACGTTCAACCCAGGCAAATTTCCTGAAAGAGCAATCAGTCAGTACCATGAGAATAATCCTGTCACTGCTGTGCCGGTTCTAAACTCTGATGATGTCCCTATCTCAGTGATGAAATTCAGGTATCTGAATTTTCATCTTTGTTCAATCTTTTTAAAAATGTTAAATGTTGCAAAATAGAAAAAAAAGCACCCAGATCATATTTTACTATCACTACTGACCATTTGTAGATAAGCTGAGTAATTAAGTATAGATACAGCATGGACAAATTGGTCATACTAGCAAACACAATAAAGCTGAGTAATTAAGTATAGATACAGCATGGACAAATTGGTCATACTAGCAAACACAATAAAGCTGAGTAATTAAGTATAGATACAGCATGGACAAATTGGTCATACTAGCAAACACAATAAAGCTGAGTAATTAAGTATAGATACAGCATGGACAAATTGGTCATACTAGCAAACACAATAAAGCTGAGTAATTAAGTATAGATACAGCATGGACAAATTGGTCATACTAGCAAACACAATAAAGCTGAGTAATTAAGTATAGATACAGCATGGACATATTGGTCATACTAGCAAACACAATAAAGTATATTTAAGAAAGTTATGAGTTGTAAACCTATAATCAAATCTTGTCAAAACTGTTTTTTGTTTGTTCACTGAGTCTGGTTAGTACTTTAATTGTGGACCCTACTTGGAAACACTGGGTACTGTAATCAATCTACTTCAAATCAAAATATTTTTTAGTTTTAAACAACCCACAAAAGTTGATAATTTGTAGAAAGACCATCAATATCAGCTGTAAAATATCTGGGGAAAAAAGTGACAAAGATATGAAAAGCTTATGCTGCTAAGTATTGTGGGTTAGGAATTGAACAAGAAAATGTAGTAACATTCTCAATATTAACCTAAAAAATACAGGTGAGAAAATATATTGGTTGGAAAAGATAGGAATTAGAAATGTACATTTACACTCTCACAAGAAAGGTCAGGATCTGTACTAAGGTGGCAAGCAAAATGTTCATCAGACAATGCCTCAGCATGCTCTCATGTCTTATTGAAGAGTATGTATTGTTGGTGGTTGTAGTTCTGGTTAGGTGTGATCCTATCTGAGTGGATGGCCTGACAAAAGTGCCACCTTGATGGTTTGATTTGATAAAAAATACAGCTGAACCCCAAAACCATGTTTGTACTACATCAACAAATGATGATTAAATAATGTCCATCCATAGATCATGTGGTCACCCTCGCATAAGATGGACATTGTACTTCATCAGAAACATCAATCTTAAGGCATCAGTGAAGGTAGGTTGAAGAAGTGCAAGGAGTGTCAGTCGATTTACCTGCCACTCACATATTGGCTGAAAGATAAATTAGACATCAGCAACACTTGGGGCCAAATGTTGATGAACATAACCAACTACCAAGTCAGAAATTATTTATCACTCATTGACTGCTGGCTTACACAGTTTGCTATTTAGTGACACTTGAGAGAGTAAGTTGCAGTATCCTTGACGATTTGGAGACCCTATTCTGTGAGCATGGCTCACTGAAATACTCATTGTCAATTCACCAGGGTATCACTCTGCTTTTGAATGAAAGCAATATCCTAGTGAGAATACTATTAAACAAATCATTAATCTCCTAGTGAGAACACTATTAAATAAAGCATTAATATCTTAGTGAGAATACTATTAAACAAAGCATTAATATCCTAGTTAGAATACTATTGAACAAATTAATAATATCCTAGTTAGAATAGCATTAATATCTTAGGGAGAATACTATTAAACAAAGCATTAATACCTTAGTTAGAATATTATTAAACAAAGCATTAATATCTTAGGGAGAATACTATTAAACAAAGTATTAATATCTGAGTTAGAATATTATTAAACAATTTATTACTATCCTAGTTAGAATATTATTAAAAATAGCATTAATATTCTAGTTAGAATACTATTAAACAAAGCATTAATATTCTAGTTAGAATACTATTAAACGAAGCAATAATATCTTAGTGAAAATACTATTAAACAAAGCATTAATGTCTTAGTGAGAGTACTGTTAAACAAAGTATGAACACAGATTTCAGAGCAAACTGTGGCATGACCAATATGATCTTTTGTTTAAGCTAAATTCAAGAAAAAATACACAAAATAAAAAGTTGTTTATCACTTTTGTTGATATGACAAAAACATTTGATATAGTAAGCAAATGAAACCTGCCGTAGATAATGGTGGAAAACTTAGGTTACCCTCTCAAGTTTCTTCCCATGCTCTAACTCCATGAAGCACAGCTCAAGCAAACCAAATACAAAAACAACTTCTATTCCCACTCAAAAACTGCATCATGTAAAGCTGTCTTGTGGCCCTTAAAATGTTTTCAATATTCTTTAGTATGATGTTAAAACAGTCTAAAGAAGAAATAAATGACAAGGACAGTATGTACATCTAGGTAAGTGATAATTTGCTCAACATAAAGCATTTCTGGGCCCACACAAAATCAAAGTGCAGAGAATTCATATTTGCAAGAAGAAAATCGGCTGTTTGCTTTTTTTTTTAAAGCCTGTCCATTCCATTCCAACATGGAAATGGATTACTTTATTATCATGCCAGTAGCCTTTAAATAAAGAAGTGTTAAGTCAAATAGTTTTAATTCATACCTGATGATTGCTATGTGCATCAAATTTTAAGTAGCTTTGACTAGTGAGGGACAAATGTAGTTCTTATTATAAATTTTAGCTGTTAGTTTACATCAAGCACTGTTTTATTGTTATTATTATTATCAACATTCAGTGTGCATTTTTAAAAAAATATTCATATGTGTGTGTGCAAGAAGGGGGATGGAAAATTATTTGCCAAACAAAGAAGCACTTCCAAAAAATATCTGATGCTTGATCAATTCTCAGTATTTTGGATGTGACTTTGGCCGAGAATTATTTCAGCAGCCTCTTATATTTACAAAACATTTTTCAAATAATGTTCAAGTAATATTCAATAATAATTTGATTTTGAATCTCTCAAATAAACTCTCACTGCAGAAAATTATGTCATTAATATGTCTTAACATGATTTTAAATGTTTCAAACATATTTTATCCAACATATAACATAAAATCAAAACTTTTTTCTGAATAAAATATTTTTTTACCTGTTCTGGACTGTCAGTGTAAATTCCATTTGCTTAGCTGAAGTTAAATAGCTTCCTCTGAGAACAACATTCACCTAGCCTCTGTTAAGATGTTTTTTGAAACCTCCAAATATCTTTTGAGACTGAGCCAATTTTGAGGTCATTTGTAGTTGTAACTAATTCATGTGATAACAAAAGCTACACTTGCTTGGATTTGTCTCTGATTTGAATTGGTAATAATAAATGAAAAATCCTCATTAATTCATCAGTAAAGACCTTTTGTATGTCTTACTTGTTTCTTCCTCCTCTTCCATTTTTAATTATTGATGTATGCCTGCTTTCTTTTTGGCAGCCATGAAGGAGCTCAATTGCTGCTTGGGTTTCTCAATGGTAAGATTCGTATACATCAGTTGCCAACACCCTACACTCTGAATGAACTGGGACCTTACTGGGAGCTTGGTGTCCATGACTCTGATTATGGTCATGTGACTAACCTTGTGGTCAGCTATGATAATAATGTGCTGCTGTCTTCTGGGGCAGATGCAAACATTTTTGTTTTCATCTATATGAGCCAAGAGGAAGTTTTGGAAAAAATCAGTCAAGCAAAGATGATGTCGCCGAGAGAAAAAGTAAGTTATGCTGTCGTATTTCTCATAATTTTTATTCTGTTTCGTTTTCTATAAAAATTTTTGGTTTTATTTTGATCATTTTACAAAAGATTCATAAAAAATATACCTTTTAAATGGTAATGTTGAACTTTTTTATTGGAAGCTAACAGTCTGAAAAAAAAAACAAGCAGGTCAGAAATGACATTAAAAAAACATAATGGAACCAAGTTATTTTATTTTTTTTCATAAATTTAATTTGATGATGATCTTGTAGATGTGAAATGAAAGTATGAGCATAAAATTCTATTTCAACAGCTTCTTTTCTCGCACTTCCTGCCTGTGGAATTTCCTTCCACATGATTGCTTCCCCAACGGCTACAACCTCCAGGAGTTTAAATGTAAGGTCAATTGACACCTCCTAAGACACTAACTCGCACCTATTCCCTCCAACACTCTCCCTACATACCTCCTAACGCGTCTATCACCCTCCCTCTGACATTTCCTATACCCAATCGCTCTATGTAACTCTCTGCGCTATAGTGGCAGTGGACTGCCTTGCTTGGGGTGATATGATTAAAAAAACAAAAAAAAAACCAAGGGGGTACTTTTCAGTACCCCCTTGTTTTTATGTTCATGTTCTCAGACAGGATCAATTTTTCAAATCAAAATGGCTTAACATAAAGAATCTTTTTTTTCAAAAAAATGTTTTTTTAAAATATGCTCTGATTATAACTAGAAAATTATTAAATATAAAGTGTGAGTGGGGGTTGCTGAAAATGTATAAGCCAGACCCATTATATATATTTTTTTTATTGGGGGAAGGTTTCTGGAATGGGCTGAAAACTTTTTAGAATCCCTTGTACAATTCTTTGTATATATTACATCAGAATAAAAGACAAACACATTAACAAAATTTCTGTCTTATATAATGAAACATTTAGAACCATTGTTATTACAGCATATTTTGACCTTGAAGATTTTTAGGATATTATGAATGTTAGTATCTGAAGCTAATTTCAAAATAAAAATAGTTTCCAAAAATTCCTATTTCTCAATGTCCTATACAAATCAACTAAACTCATGCATTTGACATTTCTCTGGGTTGTGGACATATCATTGTATATCTTGGTAGATGAACTCAGATTATCCACTCATGCCATTATAGATTTGTATAATCTCAATGAGACTCTTTTTTGTGAGTGGGTTAACAAATTTCTGTATAGAGTTTTGATGGCAATGCTCAACAATTAAAACAGGCAAAAGCTGCTTATGGTGAAAAAGTTTCTCAAATCTCAAAAAGAATATATTTGCATGCTTCAGGGACTTACTTGATTCAGTTATCAACTTTTTAAATGGTAAGGGTAATGGTGAGATTAGCCATTTTTAACATTTAGCATTCATTGGCTGAATGGTTAGCATATTTCTAAAATGTTTGTCTTAAAACAGTTTTTCAGGAAATTAGATTTCTCAAGTCTACTGTTTAAATTAGTATTATTTATATATTTCTACCAGTAACTTATTAATGAATTCTGTCACAAAAATGGGCATTAATAGGTTAATATGTAAGTAATATCTGCCAAATTATTTAGGTTCTGCATTTGAAGCAATAATGATTATTTTCATAACAGATTTATTCTATATCTAGTAGAAAATAAGGTAATTTAATTATTTTTGTAAAATTTTGAGAATTGTTTATGTATCTAGTAACTTATTTTTTTGTAAAATTCAACGAATTGTTTATGTATCAAGGCAGGTATATTTTGTGTATGTATTTTGGGATCTACTTATATTTAATTGAAAATATTGCTTCATTTTCTCTTGTTATATTTTGAACTATAATTGAAATACTATTGACAAGAAACAATTCGAAAAAAGGTTTGTCAGAGTTTAACATTGTCTGATAATATTTCAAATGATTTATTTGGATCTTTTCACTTCTAAAAAAGTAATTATTTAGCTGGATGCTTTATACAAAAATATTTATTTTAATGTCTGCTGACTTTGATTATATTATCTTGTCTTTTATTTTTTCATGTAGCAATTATCTAGAGTAATAAATTTATTGTATCTTCTGAAAGGTCACCAAAAGCTGTTTTTCATTATCTTGTTCTATGCTTTCAGTGAGATTTTCTTTTGTCTATATTCATGGGTAGTTTTATGATTGTTTCCCAAAAGTCCAAGTAAATGAGAAAATGTTGAGTGATGAGACAGGACAATAAAAGAGTAGAATTCAAAAAGACAATTTTTGAATGGTAATTGTGTGTGTGTGTGTGTGTGTGTGTGTGTGTGTGTGTGTGTGTGTGCATTACCTATTTAAACTTTAGTTTACAGGAATGCAAGAATCCAGAAGTGAGTTCCACAGGTGAGAAGTGTGAAAGAAGAAACTGTTAGAATAGAAGATATGATTACATCTAGTAATTTCAACAGTGAACTGATGAGACTTAGCTGCCAATCAAGTTATTAATGATAAAAGCTCATAAAAATAATTGCTATGAAAATATTCATAGAAAATGCACAAAAGCTATGTTATGGTGGTTGGAAAGTGATTGAAGCCGAGATGCCAAGTCAGGACTGGTAACATTGCAGATTCATCTTAGAATTTTGTCAAGAATCCCAAGATATATAGAAAGAATTTATGGTATATTGATTAAACAGGTCAATCCTTGTTTTAATTTTAATTAGTATTTCTTTCATCTAAACTGTAAGTATGCTTTTTAGTGCAGCTAAAAATTAAGATGAAATACCAGTAAAAATTAATAATGATTAAAAAAAGCTTCACTTAATAAATACTAGCAGTATAGCCTGGTGTTGCTCGGGTGTAATGAAAGCTTTAAAACTAATTCATGGTCCTGGAGCTCAGACTCAGCCTAAAGAATATTTGTGTGAAGTTTGGTGAGAATCAGATAAAAATTGTAGATTTGTATAAAGGACATACAGACAGATAAACAGACACATACACAAACATCTTGCCTTTTATATAAAAATATATATTATCGATTTTATGCACTATTGTAAGAACTGCAACCTTGAAACTTCTGAATATTGTTTCTTATGTCTTTGTCTGTGAGTGTATCAAATTGAATTAAAATCGGACCACTCCTTCTATAACCCGATTTTTTCAATTATCAATTTTCAATATTTATTGGGGATACCTCGACACAAAACCTAGCTAAGAACACTCGCAGCCGCTTATAGTACAACTGTAAATTTTCAAAAAAATTGGTTCAGCTGTTTTCTAGTCTATAGGTAATGCACACACACAAATCTCCATTTATAAATAAGTTTTTATATATATATATATATATATATATATATATATATATATATATATAGGCTTATCCTACTGAATAGCTAGCAATGATTTATGAGTGTTGTGCAACATTTACAGTTGTTTATATTCTTTACTTTCTCATTTGTTATTTTTTTCTTGTAATTTAATTTCTCATCACCCACTGAAGGATTGAAACTCACGGTTTGAAAAACCCTTATCTAGAGTAGAGATAGGTGACACTTGAGACATCTCTGTGTGTGGCATAGAATGAGAAATTGGAGAGCTGAGTTTGAATTCCAATTATATTCACTTATGCACAAATCCAAATCTTCCTCTCATTATGGGTTGAGTAGTAAGACTTGTATTTGAGAAATCTTAGTTAAACTCAAAAATTTGATGATGCAATATTCATTTAAAAAGAAAAATATTCTTATAATTCAAGATTTTTTCAATTTTAAATAATCCTCAAAGGGTTGATAAAGATTGAAACTCACATAGTACAACTGTGTAAATTTTCAAGAAAATCGGTTCAGCCATTTCAGAGTCTATAGGTAATGGGCACACACACACACACACACACACACACACACACACACACACAAATTTTCTTTTATAAATAAGTTTGGATAAAAATATAAACTCAAAGTTGCTCAACAAAAATAAAAGTGACTCTGATAAGAAATAAATCAGAGTAAATGGTTTCCTGAAATACATGAAGGAAGTTATTTTATGCAGCTCATAAAGTATTTCTGAGCTTCCTGGTGGAAAATATCTGTTGAGAACAGCCATATAACAAAGCATGAACTATTTTAGTTTGTGCCATGAATATTTAATGTTGATGACATTATCTGTTTTCAAGCAATGGCCAGTTTTTCCCCAAGAATGACAATAGCTCACATCAGACTGCAATGTTCCCTCTTTGTATTCTGTGTTAATTACAGTATAACCCGGATATAAGAGAGATTTTCTCTGGTCCCAAATTAGAGCCTGTGGTAATGTATATAAAATAGATCAAACCCAGATATAAGAGAACTTTTATCCGGTCCCAACAACTCTCTTATATCCGGGTTACACTGTATACAAGTTATTATTGATTTTTCAGTATCTGTACATAAAATATGTTCTATTTATACTCAAAACGCAGATACAAATTGTGACTAGGTATAAAAATTTTATTTTATAAGGCTAGAAGAGTATTTAAAGAAATACATTAGTATGAATACTATTAATCTTATTCTTTATGTATGTCTATAATTTATTCTTATTTTGAATTACTACAGTATCAGTTTTAATGCATATTACTTTACAGGTGACCTAGGTTTGATTCTTCAGGTAGCGTAAGATCACCTTTGTTCCATAACAGTTGTTACAATTATCATTATATAATCTATGTGATCTTGTGCATAAGTGAATGCTAGGAATTCAAATTCCACTTGAATTCCTTGCATTCACATGCACAAATACCCTTGGGAAAGGTATTAATCTGTCTCTTCCCTCCAATTATGGGTTAAATAACAGAACAGTTTAGGTTCTATAGCCTTGGCTGGCAACCAGTCTACCACAGAAAGTAATGGCAACCTACTGTGGGATAACCTTCTGCCCAGTCAGTCATGTCTCATGATCACCCAAGTGTGTATGGCACTTAACTGACTGACTGATCTATTTGGGAGTCACTGATAGTTGTGCTAGTACTAAATCACAAATCATCATGACCGAGAGTCCAAGCATACTAGTCTTGTTCAGACTCTTGATCACTCCACATCAATTGATGGCTGTCAAGTAAATCATATAGATTATGAAGTCATTGTGCTAGCATGAAGTCACAAGTTATTGTGACTGAGAGTTTGAGTGTACAGCTCTTGTTCAGGCTTGTTGAGCACACCAGATAATGCGTTCTCTCCCAGAAACTGTAACTAAAGTCTGTTTAGCATTATTGCTGTATAAACCACAGGTGGGCTCTGGGTGTTGAGTAAACATATGTGCCTGAGCAAGCATCTACAAAAGGGATTGGCTATCCACCATAGTAGACAGGTATATTGGATATGTGCAGCCACCATTAATCTATATATAATACTAGGTTGAAAAGAAAGTGTGATTGCATTTTTGACATGATCATTTTAAGGGTACTTTTTTAATACTGACTGTAGAAAACTGTCAAATTTTGTGTTCTAATGTTTTTCTTTTCATCTTAATTTATATCAGAATGGGTAAATATGGTATCAGTTTTACACTTTTAGATTAGTTTAGATTAAAATCATATGCTTGATTGGAGTAGATAGGTTCACCTATAGCCTGGTTCACACTCTTTTCTAGTTTTTTTAAATAAGTGTAGAGGTTTATCACTTGTTTCCTGTATAGGATTAGTTATTTTGGTTCTTTTCAAAGTTTGCTTCAGTTCAAAACTCCTAATGTCTCCATTAAAATACTGAAATTTTATTTACCATTTATTTACTTTTTTTCTTGAATAGGAATAGACATTTTTGCCTCTCATTTGGTTGACATTTGTTTCCATTCTTTTGAGCAGGATTATAGGTTCATCACTTGTTGTCTTTTTAGGATTGGGTTTAGGATGTTCTTTTCTATTTTTGTGTAATTATGTAATTTGTTACTTATGCTACTTTGTTCCTGTTCATATTGTTTAGTGTCGATCTTACTTGGGATTTTAATATTTCCATTCTTTTCATATTCTTTTCTATAGTATGATTGACTTTATACAACTTGTTGATGATCACAATTTTCATTCTTTTGTGCATACTTTATCTTTGTTGTTTATCCTTTTTATTTCCATACACTTTTCATTGAGCCATTTCTCTTTAGCTTGCCTATGTTTGTTTCTAAATTTTGTATTGAGTGGTCTGTATTCCTTTTCATCCCTTTGAACTGCTTGTCTATTTTTCACCATCTCGAGAGTTTCATCTGCTAACCACTCTTTCTTGTCTTGTTTTCTTGGAATGGTTTCATTTGCTGACACCACTAGTATTTCTCTCAATGTGTTCCACTTTGAATTCATGCAAGTAAGAAATTAGAATACAAACCAAAATCTTATGACAAATATTTTTTGTAGTAGAATTTGCAAATTGTAGTAGAATTTAATGAGAATAGTTGGCTTGTCCTGGTGATACTGGAAGTTGGTGAGTAGTGTGAACAAGTTTCACAGCTTGAAGGAATAAATAAATGAAGCAATAAATATTGCTGCTTTGTCATGAGTGATTAACCTCAGAGATCATTGTAAGGAACCTTTCATAATCACTTTACACTATTTATATTGTTCGGACTATTGACCTCATTTTTATTGGCATTATTATGATATTTTGGCCATTGTATGCTTTGGCTTCTTCAGGTACTAGGAATTTTGAACCAAACCCTTTATTACAATCACTGGGGTATATCATTTTTATTCCATGTGCAATTCCACTTCTGGTAGACATGTAGTTATCTCCCTTTAACTTAGCTCTCTAACACATCACTCAATAAGTCCCGGGCCTGACATATAGATGGTGCCACTAATAAAAAATATGTATGATTTTTATGAAGTACTAACCTTTAAATAGCACATGACAAAATTTTGGCCCAGTTGGATTATTAGTTTATAAATTGTAGAATCCTTAGATAACAACAGCCAGTAATCAGTTGCAGTTGAAATTGACTGCTCCAAGTTGTCCAGCAAATTGGTAGGTGGTTTATATGACAGCCTGGGAGATTCCACTCTGTCATGTAGGTAAGTCTATTCTGTAGATTCTGATTGGCTGATAATTCCAGTGCTCAATAACTATCAGCACAATATCCACCCAATGGTGAGAGGAGAGAGGAACATGTATTAAGTTACAACCCTGTTTATTTTTGTCTGCCAACTGGACGCTAGTTGGAAACATCCTTGTGAAGGTGAGTCTCATACTCTTAATTGTTCATCTCCCCACCCCATCGCGTGAGGGTAATGGCGTTTGAGAGGATATGAGTTCTTTGTGGCCCGGCTGATTGTATGGAAGTAGTCTTGACAATGCTCGGGCGATTTTTTTTTGTGGCTGGGCAACACTAGGTGATGTTGTCTTATTTTCTTCGATGTGTGGGACATGCGTATTGGGCTCCTGTGCATCCCTGATACTTGGTTCAGGTAGAGCACTAGGGACGAGAATAGTGATTGTAGATGTTTGAAGCTTCCTGAGAAATTGGCTATTCCGTAAGGTGATTCTGCCTGATCCATCCATCCTGATTTGGTACTGACGGTTAGGTAGTGTCTCGACAACTCTACCTGTTGTGTTCCATTTGTGACTGGTTGGATGTTGTATTGATACTATATCTCCTTTTTGAAGAGGAAGCAGGGTATGGGTCGTACGGTTTTACGTTTCTATCAGGCGGGCATTATATTGAGACAGTTTTCTCACGATTTTGAGCTGCAGCTATCCATTTAGCATGTAGCTTGTATAGCCTGGGTTGGAATGGTATAAAATTCCATAGATGACGGTGTAGCAGAAGTTGTGCTGAAGATAGCCCAATGGTCTGGATGGGCGTGTTTCTGGATTGAAGGATGGCCTGTGCTGCTTTATTATTATCTAAGAATCCCTGAGTTCCCATGTTAGTATGTATTATACTTTTAGCAGATTTGACAGCTAGATCTTCTTGGCCATTGGATTGAGGATAGGCAACTGATGATAGTCGGTGTTTCACCGCCCAGTCTTTCAGGCATTGTTGGAATGGTAGTGAATTGAAAGGTGGACCACCATCAGTGCTGAGTTCCTCTGGAGCACCACATGTTTGGAATATATCTCGGCAAATTGAGATTATCCTAGATGTATCTGCATGTCCATGGTTTAAATGACAAAGAATGAGCCATCCAGTTAACCTGTCAGTGCAGACAAGGTATTGCTGACCCTTGTCATCCATGACTATTTGCTGGAATGGCCAACCTGGTGATTGTTCAAGATTGATCAGCTCTCGTGGTTGACTAGGGGCAATGTTTGAGCACACCACACAATTGGCCAAACATTACAGATTGATGCATTTATTCCGGGCCAGTAGATGGGCTCATTGGGACGAGCTTTGATGCCAACTACACCCTGGTGTGCTTAATGTAGGCTGAACAATATTTTTTTTCGGTGAGAAGTTGGAATTACTATCCTTCTATCCAATAAGACTAAGCCATTGTCAGTGCTTAGGCAGTGTCTTACCTCCCAAAATTTGCAAAGTATAGGTGAAGTGAGATGGTGTGTTCTTGGGAATCCATGTTCTACTGCATTTATTAATTTTTTATATTGGGGGTCATTGCTGTTAAAGCAGTTGATGTCCTGACATTGTCTATTTTATTAGACTCTAGAACATCAGTTTGAGTGGGTTGGGTAGGAAGTATGCTCAGGAGGGCTTGTATCATTGCAACTGGGTTGCAGGAGATGGCATCTGAACCTCTGTGCCATTTCCCAAGGCAGTGCTGGATGGTAAAACTGTACCTTAATGTTTTTTCCTTTAGTCTGAAAAATTGGGGGTTTTGGATTTTGCTTAAATCCCTGTCACTGAACAACCCTTTTAATGGTTTGTGGTCTGTAACCACTAAAATATATGGACAACCCATGATAAACATCCAACATTTTTCCAATGCCCATGAAATTGCTGTTGCTTCGCCATCTATTGGTGCATATCTGCACTCAGCATTGGTGCAAAATCTGCTACCTGCAAATATTAGGTACCATCTTTCTGGGCAACAGATTGGGTCCTTCTTGATTGTGCATGGGCAATGTTTTTGTAGGAGCAGGAAACCCATTCCTTCTTTACTCCAGTTGAGAGCAAGGCATGTCATTCGATTTTTGTCAAATGTCGCAACGCCCTTTCGAACTAAGTCGACTATGACCTGTTTGGAGTGCTGGAATGCATCTTCAAGGCTCTGATTCCATGTAAAATGTGAATCTTGTTTTACAAGATCTCGGAAAGGTAGCATGATTGGACCTAATGAGTATGTCAATGCTACTTGATTGACCAGGTCAAATCACGATCTTGCATCGGTGATCGTTTTAGGGATTGAGAAGTTTAGTATGACAGCCCGGGAGATTCCACTCTGCCATCTATTCTGTAGATTCTGATTGGCTGATGATTCCAGTGTGGATATTGTGCTCAATAAATATCTAGTGAGTGAAGAGAGAGGGACATGTATTGAGTTACAACCCTGTTTATTTTTGTCTGCCAACTGGATGCTAGTTGGAAACATCCTTGAAGGTGAGTTTCATACTCTTAATTGTTCAATAAATCACAGTTATTTAAGTGAAGCTACTGTTGAAAGTTTTCAAAACAATGGAAAATCTGAATTTCATATGTTGATAAAGTGTTGCTTTCTGATAGGAAAAAATACTGTTCAAGCAAAGTAATGGCTAGATAAGTGTTATTCAAACTCAGCTCAGTTGGAAACTGTTGTAATGGAAGAACCTGTCTCCCCCTAGCAATGGACTGTCACTCATTATAAATACACCATGCAGTAGATTATGAGTGAGTGGATGACCGGAAGACAACCAGGAATGGACGGAAGTACTCTATGCTCCAGTTTGGTACATAGTGACTATTGTGTGGATTCTTAATATTTGTACCTTTAGTACAATAAACTTTATTGTTGATTTAATCATGTGTTTCTTAGTCTTTACCACTCAGACTAACCACTCATTTGTTTGTATCGTATTTTCACGACACAACAGAAACAATGGTTAAAAGGTGGTATGCTGACATTAAATGCGGTCGTACAGACACAAATGTTGCTGAACGCTCAGGTCGCCCAAAATGGGCAGTTGTCTCGGAAAACACAAAATTGTAAATTGAAGTTGCATGAAATAGCAGAGGAGCTGAACATGTAAAAAAGCAGTGTATTCACCATTTTCCATGAACATTTGTTAATGAGAAAACTGTGTTCAAAGTGGATGCCATGTTTCATCACAGTCCATCAAAAACAACAACAATGCATCGACGATTCAGAGCATTGTTTGCAACTGTTTCAACGCAACAAAGTGTTTTTGTGTAAATATGTGACAATAGATGAAACATGGATCCACCACTTTAGTCCAGAGTCAAATTGGCAATCAGTTGAGTGGACAGCAGCAGGTGAAAGCCATTCAAAGCAACCAAAGACACAAATATCGGCAAGCAAGGTTTTGGCCTTTGTATTTTGTGATGTGCAAGGTATTTTGATCAGTGATTACCTTGAGAAAAGAAAAACCATAAATAGTGAATATTATATAGCATTATTAGTTAATATTTATATAGCATTATGTTTATTATCTTAATATTATTAGTGCATTATTAGTGCGTTTGAAGGAAGTAATCACCAAGAAAGGGTCACAAATGAAGAAGAAAAAGTGATCTTTCATCAAGACAATGCACAAGTCGATTACAATGATGGTAAAACTACATGAATTGCACTTTGAATTGCTTCCACATATTCCCTATTCTCAAGATCTGGTTCCCCATCAACTATTGGCTGTTTGCAGACCTTAAAAGAATGTTTCAGGGAAAGAGATTTGGCTCCAATGAAGAAGTAATATTGAAAAGTGAGTCCTATTTTGAGGCTAAAGGCAAATTGTTCTACACAAAAGGCATAAAATTGTTAGAGATGCGTTGAAATTAGTGTATCACCTTAAAAGGAGACTATATAGATGACTAAAGGTGAATTTTGCCTAGAAGTTGTTGTTTTATTAGTTAGACTCAAAATATATTGAGTGATCTGTTAAGTTTTTGTTCACCGCTGCTGTAGCCTGGTATTGAACTCACAACTCTTTGGGTCAAGTCACTGGAACTAACCAACGTCTATATCCATGGGGCTGTTGTCCTTTTCTTACTTTATATATTTATAATTGTTTATTTTCTTACACTTCTTGCCTGTAGAACTCTCTTCTGGATTCTTAATTTCATGTTAGTTACATATTTCAGATATTTAAATGTAACATCAGTTGTCATCTTCTCTTTGTTTGTATCCTGCTCTTTTATTGTCCTCTTTTTTACAAGAATTTTCTCAGTTGCTTTCATTTACCTTTTGCATCTTAGTAGTTTTATCACCTTGATTGAAGCAAAATGATTAAAATATAAAACATTCTGAAACTTGCTGCTTTAATCTCATGTTTGTAAAAATGCACTCTTTATGTGATTTCTGATCTTGCAACATATAACTTGCTACTAATGGTTATAATATTATGTCTTGACTGACTTCAACGATACTCTAACATGTACCCTATCAAAATTCTGTCCCCGAATTCTTTATTTAAGGCTTCTTGCCGAGTTACTGTTACTGAGATGTCTTATATCCTCTTCAACATATCCACTTTTGAGATTTTTTTTATTTTCCTAAATATTTTATTTCTTGGTATTCACCCTCTCCTCTTTCTGGTAAGTTTGCCTTATACTGAACTTTGTTTTCTTTTTCTGTTTTGTGTCAACCACTAGTTTTTCTATCTATTTTCTTTTTATGGTACTCATAATTTTTTGGGTGTTAGTATATCAAAGATATCATACAGAACTTGCAGAGATTCTTCTTTATTGTAGTCCTTTTTTCAGTAATTCATTTTTGAACTGATTTCAATGCCTTTTGTGTTCCCAATATTTTTTTTTCATCATATCAATCATTTTTACAATTTGTGATCTTATTAAGCATTGCCTTTCCAATTTTTTTTTTAAATGCTCTGAAAAACACTTTTTCACCAATTTTGAGAAATTTTGTGTCCTTTCTGTTATCTGTTTCTTTTTCAACCTGGTAACAATTTGTCAAACTTCGATTTAATTTTTCTAATGAACATCAATTCTACCTGTGACATGCCTGTTGGTGTATTGAGATTCAGTGTTATCTGGTATAGTAATATACTCCCAATAATTTCTGTAGTACTTCTTCACTCACTTTTTCATTAAATTTTTAAATATGTATGCAGGGAATTGTGTACTGTTATCTGAGACTATGACATCTGAAATGCCATATCTTGCAAACAGTTCATGTCAAAAAATTCACTCTATGTAAGTTGTTTTTTTGCTCTTAGAAATTGAGGCCACATAGTAAAGCTATCCACTATCACAAGATGCAATGCAATATATTTATCAGAAAAATCAATGTGCAGTCTTGTTCATGGAGTATCTGCTTTTGGCCAAGGTTGTAATTTTGTGAGAAGTGATTTTGCTGCCAGAACACAAACTTTGCAGGCTTTTACTAATTTTTTAATGTTTTGATCTATTTTAGTTCGGTCTACATAGCTTCTCATAAGAGATTTCACCCTTGAAATTCCTAGATACCTGCTATAAAATTTATTTATTATTTGCTTTTGTAATATACAAGATATTTCTACTTTTTTTGGCCAAACATCAGTACTCCGTCATATAGTAAATAAGCATTAAAAGTTTACATTGCATTTTTTTTCCTTTCTTTTAATTGTTTTTTCTTTTATTTCCACAATAAATATGTTTTGTTCTGCTTTTACTTTTATTTTTGCCAATTTTTTATTTTATTTTTGGTAATTTGCATACTACATTGCATAATAAATTTTTAATTTCTATTTCACTTTTTAATTTTTAATTTCTATTTCACTTTTTAATTTCTATTTCACTTTTTTTTTTTTTCACTTTTTAATTTCTATTTTCACTTTTTAATAACAGTATCATCAAACGGTTCAGTATTTTTTGTTATCAATCTTGATAAACCATCTGCATATCCTAACTTTTTGGATGGTTGGTATTCCATCTTAAAATCATAATTTCATAAGATGGTATCCCAGTGTTGTAATCTATTTGCTGTATGCATAGGAATAATAAAAAAGGTCTGTGGTTTGTGTGTGTAATGAAAACTCTTTTCGTATATATATATATATATATATATATATATATATATATATATATATATATATATATTTGTGTAATTTTTTAACAGTAAATATTATTGCTAATGCCACTTTCTTGATCTGGCTCTAATTTGTTTCTGCTGGTAGTAGCAAACATGAAACATGTGTGATGGCTTTCATGTTTCCATCATCTTTATGTATAATTATCATTCCTATACTAGTATCTGAAACCAATACAATTTTTGCTTTTGAATCATAATGCACTAATTTATTTTCTTAAAACACCTTCTGACACTTACCTGTCCAGTTCCACTTTATGCTTTTTTAAGTAAATATTTTAGTAAATATTAGATATGTAGATTTGATAATAATTTGCTAGTCCTACAAATTATTGTAGTTTCGTAACATTTGTTGGAGAAGGTGTATACTAAATTGCACTTGTCCTTGATGAATCTGGTTGATGATCATTTTTGTCAATCTGTCTTAGGTACTTGATTTTCGGCAAAAACAATTTGCTCTTTTCTTCACCGAGTTTGAACCAATACACTCATATTTTTTTCAAACTTTTTTTCACATAAGCCAAGTCTTGCAGCTTTGCTCTCTTGGAAACTCTAATTATGCTGTTGTTTCCATTAATATCTCTTGCCACTCTCACTACCCCCAGGAACCTACTGCTAACAGAATTTCTTACTGCTACCAAAGAGCAGACAGGGATTTTTTCCGTGATTTTTCTATGTGACTTCCTTTGGAAAAAAGTATTTGGCCTTCTTGTTGAGGACTGTGCCTCTGAGGTCTCCTCCTGGGTGAAAGCTGGCAGGAAGTTTTATCTTAAACCTCATTTGTCCCCCAGGTTCTCATTTGCTTGCTTGGCCACCATTGCCCTCAGGAATTACTTCTTTTGGCTCTATCAGAGCCATGTGTCTGATCAAAATATGCATCTATTTGTCTTTGTTCATAATGAGTATAAGAGGCTCTTAAATGATGCTAAGCTGTTGTTTGCTGAGAGAATGAAGCAGCATATAGCAGCCTGCAAGTTCAGCTTCAAAGACTGTTGGGGACTCTGCAAATGTGTGCTGAATGATAGCAAATCCTCCATCCCTCATTTAATCAATAGCTTTGAGGTCCTCACAGCCACAGTGAACAAAGCCAAGTGCTTTGCTTGCATATTCTTTTCCAACTTCACATTTGGCTTGTCTGGAGTATTCACACTCAACTTACCTCCTTGAACTGAGAGATGTTTACATAAACCACTCTCTGATCTCTAAGATAATTTCAAAGCTTGACACCCATAAAGAACTAACATCTATATTTAATGGACCATGTGTCCTTTGAGTTAAAGGGAGATAACTACATGGCTACCAGAAGTGGCTTTGCACATGGAATGAGAATGATATACCCAAGTGATCAAAATAAAAAGTTTGGTTCAAAATTTCTAGCACCTGAAGAAGGCCAGAGCATACAACAGCCAAAATGTCATAAAAATAGCAATAAAGATCAGGACAATAGTCCAAATAATGTAAATAGTATAAATATTTTCATGTTAATTGTTCTGATGAGCTTTTATCTTTGTTACCTAAACTTTATGATTTCAAGTGTAGTACTAGATTGGAAGATAGATCTCATTATTTTACAGTTGAAATGGCTAGATGTAAACCTTAAGTTCTATGCTAACAGTTTCTTCTCTTGCACTTCTTGCTTGTGGAACTCTCTTTTGGCTTCTTACTTTACAGTCAACTTTGATCTTCAAAAATTTAAATGCAGTGTCAATTGTTATCTTCTGTCTTTTTCATTCCTGTTCTTTTATTATTTTTTCTTCTTAATAATGTTTTCTTTTCTCATATTCTCTCACACTCAGTAATCTCCTGCATCTTAGTGATGCTATTGCCTTGCTTTGGGTTAAGCTATTAAGAAATAAAAAAACAAATTGTGTTCCTTTTGATGTTTGTTTTTTCAAGTTATCTATCTTCTACGTATATGAATTAAAATTACTTGACTTTTATTATGTTCATCTGTCACACCCTTTAAAATAAGCATACCTGAGCTGATCAAAAAGAAAGGCAAACAGGTAGGGGATACAAAGTGGAGTAAACTTTTGCAGGTGTATAGCTAAGTACTATAAATTGACATTTATTGTTTTGGAAAAATTAAAAGTTTTTTAAAATACTCCCATTATTTAAAAAAAAAACAATCTTATGATTAAAATAACAAAGACTTATTTAATAAAAATGAAATTTGTTTTTTGCAAATCTTTTCTTTAATTTTTTTTTTCATCAATTGGTTTGCTAAATTGAATGAAATATAGTTTGAAAATCTAGACAAAAATGTTAGTGATAACTTCAACAATGCTAAATACTATTAGATTTAAAACCAAATAAGAATGTTGTAAAATAATTCTAGTATTATATATTTTCAGCCAGTATAATTAGTCAATTTAAAAAATCTCAATTCATTCTTTGTTTCATTTTTTTTCTCTAATTGTTACATTGGTTAAATCATTCATATCCCATTTCCATCTTTGCTTTTGTCTATTAAAGCAGCTTCATCTCTATCACATGAAACACATTTTTAAATTTTTAATTTTGAACAGTTTTATCCAAATTTGATTTTAAAATCTGCTCTTTTTCTTTCTTTTACTTCCTTTTTTCTTTAAAGGAAAAACACACAGTTGATGATATTGAAGATCCAAATGCTTACAGGTTGGATTTTTAACTTTTCTTTTTAACATTTTTTACCCATCAAATTATTCATTAAATCAAGCAATTATTTTGGAGGCACAAATTTTTAACTGCATTTTAAGCTTGAATTTTTTTTTTTTTTGCATTCAAAGAATTTGAGGTTGCTTTTGTTGCCCAAGAACATGGTATCAATGAACAGCCAAGTATAAAACAGACCCCCATACACTTAAGAATATTTATTGTTATTCTGTTTTGTTTTTTTTTCTCATATATATATATATATATATATATTTCTCTCCTCTCATGCTCATAGAGAGAGAGAGAGAGAGAGAGAGAGAGAGAGAGAGAGAGAGAGAGAGAAGCAATAGCAAGACAGTGTTGACTCAGTTCATTCTTTTTACTATCAATTATTAAACTTTACTAATAGGTATGAAAGCTCTTGCTGTGTCTTTGCTCTTTAACAGTGTTTTTTTACTTTTTTGCAATAATTAGCCCATCAAGTAGTGATATATATTCTCTGTTATAATAAAGACAATTGTGTATTTATTTGTGTGTGTGTGTGTGTGTAATATATATATATATATATATATATTTTTGAAATGATTTGTTTGAACATTATTTTTGATCAATACTCGTATTTTAAGTAGATATTCTGTTTATAATCAAACAGTATGATATATTTATTTCTACTGGCCTGATTTGTGTGTGTGTGTGTGTGTGTGTGTAATATATATATATATTTGAAGTGATTTGTTTGAACATTATTTTTGATCGATATTCATATTTTAAGTAGATATTCTGTTTATAATCAAACAGTATTATATACTTATTTCTACCGGCCTGATTATTTATGATAAATTTTTGTTACGAAAATGTGTGTCATTTGGCAGGATTCGAACCTGTGACCCCTATCCACATAGGGGAAGCTACCAATTGATCTGGCACATCTTAGACCTCTCAACCACGAATATCTATATATTATATATATATCCCTCCTGTCACACTATGATGTTTGAATCTTTTTTTTCTTCTGTATTAATGTAAGATACTCAATAGTACATACAACAATATATATTTGCTATCATTTTTGATGGCATGGTCACACTCATTCAGGTAATTGTTATGGCATAACCTTTTTTGTGGAATTTTTTAGATTGAGGTTTCTCTTTGGGGTTCAACTATTCTTTGTCGCCAGTGTTATAACCGAAGGGCCATAGAAAGATAACATGGACTCGAATATAAAGTTGAATAGTATATTCTCAGGAAACGTAGTACAAAGATAAACGTGGACTGGAGAGTACTTTCTCTCGCAGGCATCCTGACTTACTCATTCACTCACTCTGTGGTTACTACTCAGTGACTTTTCACTCAGAGTTGGTAGCCATATTATAAAGGTATGGACAAGTCAATTTGTAGGTAGGTCCCCACAATAGTAACAAATTCATTTGCCATTTGGTTTATATACTTTGTAGTTGCTTTGGTTTTTAAGGAAATAATTGTTTTATTTTGAGGGAATAATATTTTATTGAAATGAATGTAAAAAGAATATTAATTTATTCTTTTATTCAACTAGCTTCATGTTTGTCATAAAGAAAATATATTGAAGATTTTTTTTATAAGTAGTTTACTTAGGTACTCAAAATTATCATTTTTCAGTCAATATTTTAAAAGAATTAAATGAGAGAGACTCATTGTACCTTCTTTGGCTAATGTTTTCTGCAAACAGGAAGCAGAAGGAGGAAACTGAATCAACTTCTAAGTATGTAGCTAAGAAAGTTGGTTTGCTATATCATGCGAGAAAATTTTTCTTGCCAGAATCTATTTTATAGATTTACAAGTCTACCATCATCCTTGCTTTGAATATTGCTGCCACATCTGGTCTCCTGCTTCTGCTATATATTTAGAGATAAAATCCAAAGAGGAATTTGCAATGTTATTTGTTTCGATTTGGCATCTCAGTTTCAGTTTCTTTCTCACTTCTGTAATGTAGCTTCCCTTTCATGGTAATTGTTCTGATGAACTTTTCTCTATGGTACCTAAACTGTATCAGGTTAAGCCCAGTACTAAATTGATGGAAATGTCACATCATTTTATAGTTGAAATGGTTAGATGTAACTGTAAGTTCTATATTAACACTTCCTTCTCTCATACTTCTCACTTGTGGAGCTCTATTCTGATTTCTTGTTTCCCAGTCAACTTTGATCTTTGAAAATTTAAATGCAATATCAATTGCTATCTTCTGTCTTCTAAATTCTTCTTCTTTTATTTTTCTCTCTCCTTAATAGTAAATTTTCTTCATATTCTCTAACATTCATTAACCCCTTGCATCCTAGTGCTTTGCTTGGGGTGAATCGATAAAAAAAAATGATAATTTGTCATAAAAATAGCAAATGGTTAAGATCATAATACATTTTTCATTGAGATCAATTGTAGCAACTATATTGCATTATTTGCTAGGTTTACTGCAAGTAAAGTTGGTCCACTGTATCCTGCCAGAAATTTTTTCTTGTCAGGATCCATCTTGCAAATTTGTAAATCTACCATGCATTGTCTGTGCATTGAATACTGTTTGGCATATCTGGTCTGGTGTTCTTGCTGTACATCTGGAGATTCTTGACAAAATTCAAAGAATGATTTATATTGTAATTGATCCTGACCAGGCATCTCAACTTTCGTCACTTTTTCATCAATGTGACTTCACGTCACCTTTTCTACAATTATTTTCAATGCAACTATTCTGATTAAACTTTTTTTCCTGGTTCCCTGACAACATGAATTTAAGTATATTACGTGCGTTGTGGTGTAGTGGATATCGGCTCAGAACGAGAAATTAGGGAACCGACTTCGAATTCCAGTTGAATTCATTGCATTCACTTATGCGCAAATACCCTTGGGAAAGGTATTATTTTGTCTCTTCCTTCCAGTTATGGGTTAAATAGCAGGACAGATTGCGTTCGATAGCCTTGGCTGGTAACCAGTCTACCACAGAAAGCAATGGCAACATTCTGTGAGATAATCTTCTGCCCAGTCAGTCATGTCGCTTTCGAGACATGATCACCCAAGTGTGTTTCACGTATGGCACTTAACTGACTAACTAGATTGGTAACAAGGTTCCACCCATTTACTGTTTAACTAGCTAAATGTAACTGCCACTTCTACTCTAACAATTTCTTTTCTCAACTGTGGAAATTTCTTTAAATTTTTTGCTTAATTGATAACTACAATTTTCAAAACTTTAAATGCAGTCTCCATCACCGTTTTCTGTCTTTTTAAACCCTGTTATTATTTTGTTCTTTCCCACTATTCTTCTGATTTTATTTAACTTCCTGTAACAATCTGTTTTCTAGTGGCATTATCACCTCAAGTTGTAATGATTAAAAACAAAATGTTTATAACTTCTTAAATGTCATTAAAATAAAATAAAAGAACTTTTATTCACAGTAACCAAAACTTGCGTATTTTGTGTGTTGTTTTGAGAATAAACTTTCACATATTAATTGTTTTTATTTAGCATTGAAGATGCCAAACAGAAAGCTGAATATGATAAAATGTTGGCACATGCACATCAGAAGAAGGAAGAAGTCCGCATTCAAATTGCCCTTTTACGAAGGGATTTCAAACACCTGTTGGACCAAAATGAACTTCTTCCTGAATATTTCAGGTTCAGTCAAAAGGTTTGTTTTACTCATTAATAACTTATTGTAGCTATGTAGTCTTGATGAGATGAAACTAACTAAAAACAATACAATCATCCTCAGAAAAATATGGCCTTTAAAGTTAAATTGCTTTTCTATAAAAAACAAAATAAATAAAACAAAAGAAAAGAACAGTACAAATAGGAAAATGTATAGAGACAGACTGAACTGAAACAGAATAAATTAAATATTAATTAATGATTAGATTGGAACAAAATAAAAGGAAGTTTCAAAGCACAAATATTAAAATAGTTCAAACACAAAATTATTGGCCAAATTAAGAACCATTAAAATAGACATTTTTTCTTTTGCATGCTGTGTCTCTTCAGGACCTAGGCAATTTAGCCCTCCAGCAATATCTTAATATCTGACTGCGTTAATTATGGCTGGGCTGTTTTGCAAGTATAGGCCATTTTTCATTTAGCACTGTTGGTGAAAATGTTTGCAATGTTTGAAGCATAAGTTCCAAATCAAAACATATAAGATGGACTGATCAGGTTGCAAGAGACTTTTGTGATACTCTACTTCAAATTAGATATTTTTTGATTCACTCCACATCAAACCCTGTCAGCTGGATGTGAACGCTAATAAAGCGGAATAAAAATTCATTCTCAGTGAAGGGACTCCAAGCACCACATCTGGTTCACAAAACAAATTTTCTCCACCTAAAATATAAAATAAAATTTAAAAGGAGCCAATTGCAAACATTGCTACTAAAGCAAAAGCACAACAAAAATGCTGAGTACTGACATATCAACCATGACTGCTTAAAAGGATGTCATTTAAAACACTCAATAACAGGTGTTGTTGCCAGGTTCACCCTGACCCATGGTGGATTCAACATTAAGAGAGTTTGACATGCCACTAAACAAAATCAACCAAACCTAACTGACACCACCAATGATTTCAGTCAACTGATCCAACATAAGCTACCACACCAGGTCCTACTGACTACACAACCCTCTAGGTCATTTTCCTTACTCACAAAAAAACAATCTGCCTTGATTCTCTGCATCAGTGGTTTCCAAACAGTGTGGCACACCTCATTTATACCAAAAATAAATAGGATTCCAAAATTTAGAATATTATTATGAATTACTTGTAATTACTTGCAATTAGTTCCAGTGTAAACAGTTATAAATAATTATTGCCCGATTTTATCATTGTGATATTTTTGCATTATATCAAATATAAGAAATATAATAACTTGTGTCCACAAATTGGAGGAGAGAGTTATCAATAATAATATTCTGAATCCGTGGTTATCTCCCTTTAACCCTCTCTCTGTTTTTTTTTTAATTTTTAAGTAAACTTTTTGTCACATAAAATTAGGTGAAATGCAATCAAATTTACATTTTAAAAATGCAGCCTAGAAAAATAAAGTTTGGAATCATTGCTATAATACAATGTAATAAAGGTTTGTAATTCAGTTTCAATGCAACTAATATTAATTTTCTTCAACTTTTATTTTGTGCAGATTTATATTTTTTTAATAGATTTTTGTGAACCAAGTAAAAAGAAATATATTTTCTCAATGATTTTAGGATTTTGAAATTGATTCTGAGATCAAAGTACAGCTGAAGCAGCAAATGGAAGAGAAAGTGAAAGAAGCACAGAAGAAAGTGGCATGGATATCAGAAAAACATTCAATTGGATTGAAAAAGCTTCAGAATTTGTAAGACTTACTTGGAAATTCAAAATGTTTAAAAATCAACGTGTGTCTGTATTTCTGAAATTAGGTATTGTAACTGCACTGTTGATATTGTTCAAAGTGTTGTTCTCATCTTTATCGTCATGTTTAATGTTTAATGCAATATTCAATCTCATCTAGCAGATGCCTACTCTAGTGTAGCAAGTTAGATCTACACCAAGTGACTAACACTTGTGCTAGACTAAGCTAAAGCTTAGTAATTTCTGAGTTACTTAATGTTTCTTTTAATCATTTCACTCCCAAGTGTGCAAGATGCTACATAAGAAGAGAAAAAAAGATTACATGAGTGAGTTAAAAGAGAAACAGGTTACAGAGGGTGTCAGAGAATAGGTAAGACAAGAATGGGAGTACTGGAGTGAAGAGAGTTACATGAGAGTAGAGTAAAAAGGGAAACCAACAAGATACAAGTGTGTCAGGGTTAGGATAAGAAAGGATGGGAGTCAAGGCGATAAGAGACGGCAATTAACGTTGCATTTAAACGTCTAGAGATTGTAGCTATCAGGGAAGCAAGTATACAGAAGGGGGTTCCACAAATGGGAAGTGCAAGAAAAGAAACTGTTATAGTAGAAGAGAAGAGGTGGTTACATTTCACTATATAGTAAATAGATGGAACCTTACTGCCAGTCTAGTTGCTCAAGAAAATTTGTGTAGAGGGGTCACCAGGAAGCTAAGTTCATCGAAGCAGAAGCCATAAAAATATTTGTAGAAAAGACAGAGGGAAGCCGTATCTTGTTGGTGGGAAAGTGACTAGAGACAAGCTGTCAAGTCAGGACCAATTACATTGCAGATTCTCTGTTGGATTTTGTTGAGAACCCCCAGATGAATAGCAGGAGTGCCTGACCAGATATGACAACAGTATTCAATGCATGAATGGATGGCAGATTTGTATATGTGCAAGATGGATTCAGGGAAGAAAAACTTCCTCGCCCAACTTTCCTAGCAGTAGATGTAGCTATTGATCCAATGTAGTCATTCTACTTGAGGTCAGCTGTGAGGCTGAGGAGGCACAGAAAACTAGCTTGATTCATGCTGATGGAGAGTAGGGAAGATTGTCTATGGTGGTTAAAGGATAGCAGCTTTGTTTTGGAAGCATTAAAATTTACAAGCCATTTCTTACTCCACAATGTTTAGTAAATTAATTTGATAAATATTACACATGAATGAGCTTAATTCTCACCTGGTGCTCGACACTTGTAGTCTTGTGCCAGGTACTTGAGAGAATGATTCCCCAATCATAAAAATTTTAATCTATTTAAATCCCGGTTCATCCATTATCTTTCTGACATAACTTTAAAATTTGTACTTTTTACCTCTTCTTCCTATGTTAATACAATAACCACATTCAGTAAACCTCTACCTTGAGTGGATCTTGGCATTGTGTGACCACTTAGCAAAAAAAAAGAATTTAAGTTAAGCTTAGTAAATTTTGGTGATAGGGATACCTCACTTTAGAGTAATGATTATTTAATTAGTCTAAATAAGTATTATTGTTCTAGTGATTTTAATTCTCACTGGGGATCTTACTATTATGGCTTTGTGCCTGTCTAAACTAAGGCTTAGTAAATAATATAACCTAAAATTAGCTCTATTGTGGTTTGAGTTTGCCTAATTTTCAACATATCTTTAGTATTCACTTTTTATCGGTGATAATCTTATTTTGAAAGTCAAAAAGCTTTTTAGAATCAAGATACAGAAGTTCTTATATGTTCATGCAAAAATAAAAAAGAAGCCGTTCCTATGCCAAAAGATGCTTTTGACATAATCCTACAAAATTGCTTGATGGACTAATTGCTCTTTATTTTATTTCACAGTTACAAAGACCACATTGAATATGAACACATTATCTTACATGCATTCCTCTCAGGGCACACAGTCACCAGCATAAGGCTTGCCAGCCTTCCCCAAACATTTGAGGAAACAAAACTAAATTTGGAATTAGCAAAAAATACTTCAAGATATAACAAAGAAAGCTTCCAAGATGCTGTTAAGGATGGTATGTATTAACTATTTCTATAGTGTCTAGCATTCTTCAGTGATGTGTGCACATTTAATGTATGTCTTTTAGTTCGTTTTTAATGCAAAACTTTTGAGTAACAATTCATTATATAAGCTTTCATTTATATCTTGCTCAAGAAAGGTTTTAGGAAATACATCTGGTGACAATTTATTTGATTCTTATAATGCTGTTTGATGATACTGTAGTCAGTTGTTCACACAAAAGCAAGATCATTAAACCATTCCCTTAATGCTGTTCTCTGTCCTGTATTCTGTTTCAAACTAGATCTCTTTCTGATTCACTCTACATCAAGGACTTTAGACCAAAGATGTATGCTTTTTGAGTGTCACATCTGTCTCAACAAACAAATCTCTTTAAAAAAATGAAATATAATGGTAGCCAATCATGGTCATTGCTGCTAAATCAAGTCACGATCAGCCAATGATTTCAACACCACTGAAAGAAACCTCGGTCAACTGATTTAACACACCCATCAACTCCAGGTCACTTTTTTTTTTGCCCACAATGAGACATTCTACTTTGATCCTTTATTTCAGCAATACAAAGAATTTTATCTTAATTGTTCTTGTCTTTTTGCCTCACCTCACTGGTGGTACTTGTTCTCTTATGCTACTAGATGGAGTTTATAACATCTGATATCATAGTTTCTAGCCTGCCCATATAAAGTGATCATTACTGCTTAATAATTTTTATAAAATCTAAACTTATTTATAAATGAAACTTTGTCTGTGTGCGTGTATCCGTTACCTTTAGACACTGAAATGGCTGAACCGATTTTCTTGAAAATTTACACAGTTGTACTATAAGCGTCTGCAAGTGTTCTTAGCTAGGTTTTGTGTCGAGGTACCCCTGATAAATATCGAAAATCGATAATCGAAAAAATCGGGTTATAGAAAGATTGGTCCGATTTTAATCAAATTTGATACACTCATAGACAAAGACATAAGAAACGATATTCAGAAGTTTCAAGGTTGCAGTTCTTACAATAGTGCAGAAAATCTATAATATATATATATATATAAAAGGCAAAGTGTTTGTGTGTGTGTGTGTCTGTTTATCTGTCTATATGTCCTTTATACAAATCCACAATTTTTATCTGGTTCTTACCAAACTTCACACAAATATTCTTTAGGCTGAGTCTGAGCTCAAGGACCATAGGTTAGTTTTAAAGCTTTCATTACACCCGAGCAATGCCAGGCTATACTGCTGGTATGTTATAATGGAATATCCCAGCACCCTCTATAAACACTATGGTGGACTAAGTTTATCATGAATAAATGAGCAAGAGCATTTTCACGTGAGTCTTTCTTACAGATTAGAACCTGGTAGTACTATTCTCATCTGTTATAATTCTCATGCTGAATAAACCTTTTATTCTTTTATGCCTGGCTTGGTAATCTTTCCACTCAGATTTACACTTTGTTTAATTGTACTCTTGTCGCTTGGATTGCTACGTGCTGTCTGTCCTTCAATATGGCAGTGAATGCTGGACAATACCATCAAAGATGAAGGAAAAACTTGAAGCAACTGAAATGTGGTTCTACAGAAGGATGCTGTGAATATCATGGATTGAGCATGTGAGCAATGATGAGGTCTTGGAAATGATGGAAACAAAAAGGAAATTAATACTGAGCATCAGAAAGAGACAGCTGAAGTTCCTGGGACACGTAATGAGGAAGGAGGGCTTGGAGAATCTGATACTAACTGGCCAGATAGAGGGAAAAAGAGACAGGGGAAAGCAACGGATAACATATTTGAAGGACCTAACCAGGTGGATGACGGAATGAGGATTGCATGGTGTAACAGGAGAAGGTGTGCTCAAAGCCACCAGGGATAGGGAAACGTGGAAAGCCATGATGGCCTACGTCCTGAAGGGACAGGGCACATAGAAGTAAAAGTTAGTGAATCATTTAATGTCTTCAGCTGCACAGGAATAGATGAAAAAGAGACAAACGAAAGCAGCGGATAACATATTTGAAGGACCTAATCAAGTGGATGATGGAACGAGGGTTGCATGGTGTCACAGGAGGAAGTGTACTAAGAGCCACCAGGGATAGGGAGACGTGGAAAGCCATGATCGCCTACGTCCTGAAGGGACAGGGCACATAGAAGAAGTAGTCCAGGATACAACAAAATAAAACAATGATTATAAAAGATTTTTTTAGCAATGGAAATGTTACATTATTATATTCTGATTTGTAGATAAGTTGTTTTGTATTTAAAAAAGCTTAAGAACAATAAGAAATACAAGAAAAAAAAAAAGAAAAGTGAGTTATTTATCAGTATTGAATCCTGTTTTCTAAAATTAAAGTTCTGTAATTTATTTATTATATTGGGATTAAATGCTAAATAAAGAAAAGGCTTGTCCTCCTTGCAGTTATGATTAAATGTTGGCAAACTGTCCCCTATCATTAGAAGAATCAACAAATAAAACACTGTTGACTTGGCTGTGAGAATTACCTGCCTATTTTTAAGGATCTGGATGTTGCATTCCAACAGTGACTGTACTGGGCATGACATTTGAATTTCCGGGATAATTGGGTCTTAATAATTATAGAATTAAGATTAAGAATAATTTATGGTTTAAATATAAAAGTTAATAAAAATTACTTGAGCCACTAAATGATTGAAATCAGTAATAATAATACAAATTAGATCAGGTTGTGTAATTTAATAAAAACCATTTAATTAAGTAAACTAGACAGTGATAACAGCAGATATTTTATGTTATTTAATTATGGACGTTTGTAATCAATTTTCAGTAGTTTTTTTTAAACAGGATTAATGTGAAACTTGTACATATCAGATCCATTTGGAATGTATCATGCTATTTTGAATATCACAAGAATCAGTTGTTCCGCATTGATATAACTTAACATTCAATCAAGAAGGAAATCCTTCTACACGTGTGAACAGACACTCTCTTGTTGGGTTACACACAACAGTGAGACACCACTGAGTAAGCATGTATAGGATGTGACTGTTACACTTACAATAACTAATGAGCTGATTCTTCAAATCTTGTGGAAGAAGCTTTAGTAAAACATTTAAGAATCAGCAATGTTATCAGTTTTGATCTGGCATCTCAGCTTCAGTCACTTTCCCACCACCAAAATGTAGCTTTTCTATGCCTTTTTCTATAAATATTTTCATGGTAATTGTTCAGATGAGTTTCTCTCTTTAGTATCTCGACTTTATGATTTTTTGTGATGCAGTGGCTATTGATTCGGAACGACAAATCGAGGAGACGAGTTTTAATTCTAGTTGAATTCGTTGCATTCACTTATGCACAAATACCTTTGGGGAAAGGTATTAATCTGTCTCTTCCCTTCAGTTATGGGTTAAATAATAGGACAGACTGGCAACCAGTCTACTGCAGAAAACAATGGCAACCTACTGCAGGATAATCTTCTTCCCAGTCAGTCATGTCTCTTTCAGATTGAATAAAGGGTTTGATTTGACATTTAAAAATGGTGTGGCAATTACAACCAAGATAAGAACATCAGTCTAAGTTAAAGTGTTTATTAACATGATTAATTTCCATAATTCAAACCAATTCATATAGTCAGTCATCATGTTATGAGTAAGTGCATGTAATGAGACTTACCACAGTTTTGATTTAAAAATGCTGTTCTAATAAAAAGAGAAAAAGAATTCAGTTGGTTGGTTGTTTTGTTTTTATGGCATATCAACCTCGGTGGATCATTTATTGCCAACTAAATTTTATTTATTTATTGCTGGTAATACCTTTTTCTTTCAACAATTTATTGTTGTTTTTATATAAGTTTTGTGTCTAGTAATACTTTTTTTTAGTATCAAGATTCATTGGGATTTGTTTTTAAGGGCAGGGTCCCTAAGTCTTACCCTTGTTATTTAACCCATAACTGGAGGGAAGGGACGGATTAATACCTTTCCCAAGGGTACCAGTGCTTAAGTGAATGCAGGGTATTCAACTGGAATTCAAACTTGGCTCATCAATTTCTCTTTCCGAGCCGATATCCACTGCACCACAATGCACTAAACGCTTACAGCACCTGGTATTCCTAAGCGGCACCCATCTAAGTACTGACCAGGCTCAACGTTGCTTAACTTTGGTGATCAAGCGAGAACCGGTGTATTCAATGTGATATGGCCGTAAAAAAGAATTCAGAATATAATGTTTAGATAGTAATTTAATTGCTAGATAATTCACAGTAAATTTGAGTCCAGGTTCTTATATTTCACCATTCTTGGCAGATTTTCTATTATCACAATGTAGGATGTTTAATACCAAAGATGATGGAAAAACAAACAAAAAAATCTAAATGCAATCAACTAGAGTATCTACCCAACACAGGTTAATAAAAGAAAGAAAAAAAAAGAAATATTTGTTTATATTTCTGAGATTGTAATTATTTACACTATTTACATTGTTCAAACTGTTCTCATCTTTGTTGCCATATTCATGACATTTTGGACATTATCCTCTCCAACTTTCTTTAGGTGACTGGAATTTTGAACTCAACCCTTTATTTTGTTCACCAGGGTAAATTGTTCCTATTCCATGAGTCCTGCACTTCCAGATATCTCACTATCAGTTATTCCTATTTTTTCTTCACTAGTGTTGTAGCCAGATATTGAACTCACAACTCTTTGTAACAAGTCGCTAGATCAAACCAATGCCTCCATCCAATGGGCCCTTGAGGTAGTTGAGTCAGTCTTCAAAGTATTTCTTGCAGATGGCCCAGCCAGTGCCTAAGCAAAACTTTATATTATAACTGATAGTATTGTAGCCTGGTTAAAGGCCAGAAATAAAGACACAGAGATGAAATAGAGTTAAATAACTATATCACAAAGAACAGTAGTACAAACAGATACAGCATGAGAAAATCACCAGTGTGATTGTATTGGTCTGGCTGTCAGAGATGTCTGCTGGAATGGATGTCTCTCTTGCTCTGCAGAAAGTAGAAACTGTTGCTTATTTATAGTTTTGGAAGTCATTTGTGCATGGGTAATTCACCATAACAGATAGAATATGTTTTATATATATATATATGAATAACAAAACAAAATACATTTTCGTTCAAAATTGATGGATGCAATTATCAAATGATTACACATAACACATATCTGACCAATAAAATCAAACCTAATTTTATTTTTTTGCTATCTTCTTTTCTGGACATAAATATTGTAGAAATTGTTCAAATGTTCTGTATGTCCAAGTACTTTCAACTATACTTTTAGCCATTATCAAGGATGATTTTACTTTTAACTGAATGTATGGATTGTTTTATGTATGTATCTAGAGTTATAGGAATGTTTTCTTTTCCAAACACTGTCATTGCATTGTGGCCATGTTTATAGTTGATGCTATTGAGTGTTGGCTTTTCTTTTTTCTTTATTAATGCTTATATTCTTTTTGCATTTTTACATGTGGATGAGGCTATTATATGTGCATTATCAATGAGTATGTTGTAGATGGATTTTGGTTGACCTCATGTATATTTAAATCACACACACACACACACACACACACACATATATATATATATATATATATATATAATAAACTGTCACAACTGCACCCTACAATATATTGTGAAAATTTGCATGTATCTGATGTGTCTTTGACTGCTTGAACATGAATGATTTCACAGTCTAAACAAATCCAAATGAAGCTTTATTAAAATTAATTTTTCAATTTTTAAAAAATAATCATCTCTGCTCTGACATGCATAACAATGTAAACAAATATAAATAATGTCATGAAAAATGTTGAAACAAATAAATTAAATATGTCGGTTATTAATTTCATTTTAACTCTGAAATCTCTGGAATTTTCCATGACATTGTCTGTTTACATTAGAATATATTTCAGAGCAGGTATGAATATTTACAAGAAATCTGAAAATTATATGCTTATAAGGCTTGATTTGGCTTTGTTTAGACTTGGAAATCATTTGTGGTTGCATGGTCTAAGACACATCAGATCAATTGATTGCTCCCCCATGTTGTTAGTGGTTGCAGATTCAAATCCTGCCAAATGACATATATTTTCTTCACAAAATTTCTCATGGATGGTCATGCCAGGCTAATTATATACATAAATATGGTGTTTAATTAAAAACAGAATATCTACTCAAATACGAGTATCAAATCAAAATAATGTTAAAAAAAATAAATTAAATATGTCGATTGATAATTCCATTCCATTAATCTCTAGAATTTTCTGTAATACACACACACACACACACACACACATATATATATGTGCATGCTCGTATACTGTGTACAGATATTGTCTAAATGTTAGTGATGAAGTGCTTTGAACTTTGTTTCTGTTTTTTTTTTTTCAAGATTGGAGTTTATGTAGTTATGTAATCTTTCCAATATTCAAATACTTTTTAAAACTTGTAGCCATTATAACATTCTGGTAACATCAGTCATGTGACCAGCAAGCTAAATTGAATACTAATCTCATCAACTCTTTAAACTTGAAAACTGCAGTGGCAATGTCTTTTTGATTTTGTTTAGTTTCAGATGTTTTCATTTTATGGTTAAGGTTTCTGATGTTTTTAATATTTTTGTAGTAATTTATATGAACTGTTGATTGGTTACAAATCAATTATAGATCATTTTTGACAAAAACTTGAATATATTAGAGTGACAATGATTATTTTAAAATTAAACTGCATGAAATCAGACACACCACCCAGTCTTTTCAACAGGAATTGTGGTGAACTGATTAAAAAAAGTTAAATCCATTCACTATACCCTGATAGATTTTATTCACTGAATGAATACCAGGTAGCAAGTTTAAGACTGGCAGAGTTATGTCCCTTAGATTAAGTTTGACAAAACATAAAACAATGACTCATGACCTTACTGGGTTGCACAGATCATTACAACTGCTGAGTAGGTTCAGGCCTCATTGGATGCCCTAAACATTTGGCTTTATGTCAAAGCTGTACATAGTAAATAACAAAAGTAATGACTAATTTTAACCCAGAAAGACAAAAGTCTGAAAGAGTAAGTGGAAATAAATATAAAAAAATCTATATATTTCGTGAAGTGGAAAAATTTTTGCAGGAAATAGACACAGAAAGAAAAATGTATAATAGTTAATTTTATTTTATTATCCACTTATTTTGCTACATAAGAAAGAAGAAAAAAACAGCATATATATTAGTCATCCACATACAAGCCTGTTTCGCTGTATCACAGCTCATCAGTGTGGTTAGACGTATCCACTTGCTTCTGGCTGGGATTGAAACTCGACCGATTTGGTGTCAGTCGGAGTCACTACTCCCTAAGTCATTTACGCATGGAATCAGAGAAGGACAATTTTAACGTGTTGTATATAATCAGTGCATATACATGCCAGTCACCTGAAGAACTCAATTCATTTCTGAAGAGTCATGCATATAGCAGAAGTGGAAACTGTTTTTAAAATTTTTTTCTCCAGAGAGCTCAATCATAATGAGAGCATAATATATTAGTCATCCACATACAAGCCTGTTTCGCTGTATCACAGCTCATCAGTGTGGCTAGATGCATCCACTTGCTTCTGGTCGGGATAAACAAGTTAAATATTAAACAAATTAACAAAGAATGAATGAATACAAACTTAAGTAATTGTAATAATAATAAACAACAAATAATTAGCTGATTAATAATAAATAAGTAAAAAAGTAACAGTACTATAAAATAGCTACAAATAATTGCATTCGGATCCAGAAAATTCAAAACATAATTGTTACTGTCCACCCAACAATCATTAGAATAATAAAATAGATGTGACTACTCATAATGGACCATTGACCAGCATTTGTAGTCATACTAAAGCAAGAAACAGACTATTGTCATTTGATATAGACCTCAGTGTCCATTATTATATATATATATATATATATATATAGGAAAAACTACTAAAAAGTTGTAAGTTTAAAAATGTATTTTTTGACAGTATTTATTTATTTCTATTATACTGTCAAAAAAATACATTTTTAAACTTACAACTTTTTAGTAGTTTTTCCTATACATATTATTAAGACAGTATATGTGGATCATCACTATGTTATATATATATATATATATATATATATACTGTTAAATATAAGAGACAATGAATGTCTATTATGTTTAATCATGAGCTGTTCTAAACGTTGTATTTTGGCTTTAATTTCAGTTGAAAATACAAAAATTCTCCAACATTTGGATAATTTTTTATTAATTTGGTTCTAAGCTTTCAGCTCACATGAGCCATCTTCAGAGAGGTTATTAAGACAGTAACACAATAACATCCAGCATCAGCGACAATTTTATTTTGTGTTGACATAAAACTCTGCTAGGCAATGGCAATAGTTACCAAAAATAACAAACGCAGTTCACAAATTTGCAATGTGTTTCTATGACGTCACAGCATGTGATAGCGTGAATTGACAACAGAATCATGTATTCAAATGCAATGTAATGTGTTATGACCAGATTTAAAAGTGAAAACCCACACTTAATAAAATCACTTAGAACCAAATTAATAAAAAATTATCCAAATGTTGGAGAATTTTTGTCTTTATTTTCAACTGAAATGTTTAGAAAATTATTTGCTGTCTTGATACTATATATATATATATATACGCATTTGGGCTGCAATCTCTATTTCATACATATTTCATTAAAGATGACTGACAAGGTACAGCAACTAATCTTTTTATTTAATTTAATTTTTCTTATGTTTGTATATATTTTTTCTCTGGATGAAAGAAAACACTTGTTTAAGAGAACCAAAAGAGTGTAAAAAAATTCTCCAACTTTTATAACTGCTCTAAACATTTGGGCCAATTATCATATAAACAGTTTCTGGACACTCTTAATCCAATAAAAGAATAACTGTTAGAACATTAGAAAAACTAAACAACATACAACATTTCCTTAATCTATTATACAACAGAATATATATATCTAAATCTAAATCTAAACTTATTTATAAATGGAGCTTTGTCTGTGTGTGTGTCCATTACCTATAGACTCCAAAATGGCTGAACCGATTTTCTTGAAAATTTACAGAGTCGTACTATAAACATCTGTGAGTGTTCTTAGCTAGGTTTTGTGTCAAGGTACCCCCGATAAATGTCGAAAATCGATAATTGAGAAAATTGGGTGATAGAAGGAGTGATCCGCAGACAGATCAGTTTCGCTGAATCACAGCTCATCAGTACGGTTAGAGAGCTAATTGCTTTTTACCCAGGATTGAAACCTGACTGAATTGGCATCAGTCGGCGATTCTACCTATGAGTTATGGGTGCTCGATAGAAGGAGGCAGACTTTTTAGCGTATATATTATCATTATACATGCCCAATAGCTGAGAGTGTTCTAATTCATTGCTGAATGAACAATGCATTCATTCAGCAATGTATGTATATATATATATATATATATATATATATATATATATATACACACACACACACACGATGGTCAAATTGTCGCCATTTTATATTTCTAATTTTGCACATGTATATTGTTCTTGATTTTGTCAGCTGCACAGTATACTAGGGTCAGTTGGGCACTGTTTGTAAGAAAAAGAGCACCATAACACAATTCACACTGCCAGAAATTTGGAAACCCCATGCTGTACTGGAAGCTCAAATATGAACATTTCAGCATGTTTTGGTGTCAACATGAGAACAGTGTAGGAGATCCAGAAAGAGTTGGATGAGTCTAATGGTAATTACAAAGATGTTTGGAATGATCATTAGTGATGCTAATGTGATGCCATGATTCAACTTCCTACAGGGCCTCAGACTCAATAAGTAGGTCTACATCAAGTGCCTTGAAGAGGTAGTGCTGCCCTGGATCAAGAGAGTGGCTGCTGGAAGACACCATGTCTGGCAACAGGATTCTGCACCATGTCACATTAGCAGGAGAACCCAGAAATGAGTATTATTTAATTTCTACGACCACATCACCTCTTACATCTGGTCCCCTGACTCCACAGAGTAAAAACTGTTGCTTATTATATGTGAGGTGCAAGTTGAGTGAGAGACCAACAAAATTTTTTATAACACCAAACATGAACTGAAAGCAGGGATTATGGCCGCATTCACCAACTTAAACAAGGAGACCATCCAGAAGAGTTATAGGAGATTACAAAATCATGTAAAGCCCATGATTAAAGCCAATGACAATTTTTATGGAATAAATTTAGTGTTTAGTAATTCAATATATTTTTGCGTAATTTTGATAAATATATCTGTTAAAATGAGATGTCAATGTTATTTTCATTTTTGCATAATTTAGATAGCAATTCATCTATCACACACTATGTATATCTTATATGTACAACGCTTGCAAATATAATCTCTCACACACATGCACACATCTTTCATTGAATATGGCCAACAAGGATGATTTAATCAATCTTTTATTGAGTTTTTCCAGCATTTTAACTTTTTCCCTTTTTTGAAATTCAAAATGCTTTGATGGGCAAAATGTTCTCTGATGAAAATCAGGTTCAAGAATTCAAAAACTTTTTCACATCAAAACCTGCAGAAAGATATCGATGAGTTGGCTTATAAGTGACAAGTCATTGCAAATAATGGTAGATATTGAAAAAAATTTAATTCTACTTTATTATTTGAAGAATAAAGTTTATAAACAAAATGGAAATTAATTATGACTCAAGCTAACATATTATGTTTGTTGATCTAGTTATGTATCTTTAAATATTGTGTTTGGACACAAAACTTTATTCATATGCATTGCTCCCAACAAACACACATTGATATCAATTTATTCCTCATTATTTTTTCAGCTAAGAAGAAGGGTGCAGCAGTTGATGAATCCATTCCTGCCACAAATATCAATGATAGTTTGAGCAGTTGTAACTTGAGGGGTGCAACTGGAGAGCGGATTATTAAATCCTTAAGGAAAGTAGAAGCAAAGAAGAAAAAAAGAGCAGAAAGAAGAGCTCAGGTTGGTTGGTTTCCTTTTCTATTTCCTTTCTTCATTACTCAGTTTATTTAACACACACAAGCGCACACACACACACACATATATATATATATATATATATATATATATATATATATATATAAGTGAATAGTTGTACATCAGAATACATACATGTATATTATTATTATTATTATTATTCAAAGGTTAATGAAACAGCGCTCTTTCTCTCTCTCTCGATATATATATATATATATATATATATGTGCATCGCTCATTCAGTGAAATGAATTAGAGTGCTCTAGTTATAAAAGGTTTGCCTACTTCCACCGAATGCCCATAGCCCAGGGGTGGAGTCGCCGACTGACATAATTTTGGTTGGGTTTCAGTCCTGGGTAAAAAGGCAGTCGAAGTCTGACCGTACTGGTGGGTTGTGGTGCGGTGGGGCGGGTCTGTCTGTGGACGACAATATATATATATATATATATATATATATATATATATACTAGCAGTATAGCCCAGTGTTGCACGGGTGTAATGAAAGCTTTAAAACTAATCCATGATCCTGGAGCTCAGACTCTTTGGATGTTGGCATGAAAGACTAAAAAGCAATAGTTGTTTCCAGTTAAAGTGAAACCGTAGACTGAAAGAAAAATGAATGGATGTAAGTCAAATTTTGATTTCCTGGTATCAATATAAGTTTTTTTCATCATAAACTGAATTTTGAAGGCTAAATAAGTCCTCTGAGTAAATGGTATCATGGCTAAGAACTACAATTATACCTACTTAGAGCCAAACCCAAAGCAAAAACTAAAATAAAAGGCTGAAAAAAATACAGACATACAGGCAGATAAATAGACACACACACACACAAACATCTTGCCTTTTATATATATATATATATATGTATATTATCGATTTTTGGCATTATTGTAAGAACTGCAACCTTGAAACTTCTGAATATTGTTTCTTATGTTTTTGTCTATGAGTGTATCAAATTTGATTAAAATCGGACCACTCCTTCTATAACCTGATTTTTTCGATTATCGATTTTTGATATTTATCGCGGATACCTCAACACAAACCCTAGCTAAGAACACTCGCAGATGCTTATCATACAGCTGTGTAAATTTTCAAGAAAATCGGTTCAGCTGTTTCGGAGTCTATAGGTAATGGACACACACACACACACACACACACAAAGTTCCATTTATAAATAAGTTTAGACTTAGATATATATATATATATATATATATATATATATATCTAAATGTGTGTGTTGGTGCAGAGCTAACAATATATTAAAGAATGGAACACACACCATTTACTTACTACCTTGTCTGTGTGTGTGTGTCCGTTACCTAAAGACTCTGAAACAGCTGAACCGATTTTCTTGAAAATTTATATAGTTGTACTATAAGCATCTACAAGTGTTCTTATTTAGGTTTTGTCTCGAGGTACCTCCGATAAATATCAATAATTTTTTTTTTTTTTTTTTTTTTTTTTTAATCATTTCACCCCGAGCAAGGCAGAAACGCCACTGATGTGCAGGGGGTTACATAAATGTAGAAAGATTAATTAGAAAAGAGTGAGGAGTACAAGCTAGTTAGAAAGGAACAATAGAAAACTGAGAAAGCAGGTGCAATGACAGGTACATGGGCGGAGAGAAAGGGAAGGTTATACAGGGGAGGGGAGAGAGCTAGAGGCCAGTGGTTAGTAGGTGAGTATTAACTTTGCTTTTAAATTTCTGGAGGTCGTAGCCGTCAGGAAAGCAAGAATACGGGAGTGAGTTCCACAGGCGGGAAGTGCGAGAGAGGAAGCTGCTGGAGTAGAATTGTCGTCTGCGTTTGGCTAACCTGACTGTGAATGGGTGGGACCCAGTTGCCAGTCTGGTTGAATGGGTAAACACCTGTTGAGGAGGCATCAGTGACTTAAGCTCATCCGAGCAGAAGCCATGAAGGTATTTATAGAAGAGACAGAGGGAGGCCACATTTCGACGATGGGAAAGTGGCTGCAGACGAGTCGCCAGATCAGAACCTATCACATTACAGACTCTCCTTTGGAGCTTGTCGAGAACACTGAGGAGAACGGCAGGGGCACCTGACCATAAATGGCAGCAGTACTCCATGCACGGACGGATGGTTGACTTGTATATATGCAGGATGGATTCAGGTGGAAAAAACATCCTGGATCGACATAGTGACCCAATCTTCTTAGCAGTAGATTTTGCTATGGATTCAATATAGTGCTTCCATTTGAGGTCTGAGGACAGGGTAAGTCCGAGGAGGCGTAGTGTATTACTCTCCGGGAGAATCATCTGGTCCATGCTTATGGGAGGCAGAAGAGGTTGCCTGTAATGGTTGACAGACAACAGCTTGGTCTTCGAGGAATTGAAGTTGACAAGCCACTTCTTGCCCCAGTTCACCACAGAGTGTAGATCCCGCTCAAGGTCAGCAGCGAGATTTTGTCTGTCCGCCACGACAGGTTTCTTACTGGAGCGGGAGTATATTGTAGTGTCATCTGCGTAGATGCCTACTTGGGACCTGATCTCATCTGGGAGGTCGTTGATGAAAATAAGGAAGAGCGTTGGGCCCAGGATAGAGCCTTGTGGGACACCAGCATTCGTGCTGTAGGACGAAGAGGCACGCCCATTCAGAACGACCTTCATTTTGCGGTTATTTAAGAAAGATTGGATTAGGTCAAGCAGGCGACCGGTAATACCATAACCGCGTAGTTTGCATAGGAGGCCAGGGTGCCAAACCCTGTCGAAAGCCTTGGAGATATCCAGAGCAACCGCGCGAGCCTCGTCAGACTCATCAAGGGCCTGTAGCATGTACTCCGTTACAGTAGTTAGCAGGTCGGCTGTGGACCTGTCAAATCGGAATCCATATTGCCTGTCGGAGAACAGTTTGTGGGCGGTGAGATGATGAACTATTTCAGCATTTATTATAGCCTCGAACACTTTCCCGAATATTGGTAGAAGACTGATCGGGCGATAGTTGGATGGGTCCGAGGGTTCACCACAGTTCTTAAAGACAGGAACGACTGAGGAGAATTTCCAGCATGCAGGAAAGCAGGAAGCAGAAAGGCAGTAGTTAAACAGTTTAGAGAGGACAGGGGAAAGTTCAGGGACACACCTCTTAAGGACTATCACCGGGATTCCATCGTCTCCACACGCCTTATGGGGGTCGAGTTTTGAAATTACTCTGGATACTATTGTCGGGGTAATATATACGTCATGCAGTTTGGCCTCAGTTCTAATAGGGAAGTCGGGTGGGTGCACTCCGGACGAGTCGAGTGTGGAGTTGGATGAGAATCTGCGGGCAAAGCACTCAGCTTTCTCAGCAGATGACGTGAGAACGTCAAATCCATGGATTAAGGGAGGTATTGAGGATTTCCTATTGTTGAGCACCCGTTTACAAATCCTCCAATAGTCCTTGGAGCCGAACTTGCGGTCAGCTATGTGCTGTCGCATTCTCTCCGCAAACAACTGTTTGGCGTCATTTAGGGTTCTCTTGCACTCACTGCGAGCGGATGTGAACAGGCGCCTATTGTGATCAGTTGGCTGTCTCTGGAATAGATGGAAGTAATGGTTCCTGTGGGCAATGGCGGCTGAGCAGGCCGGAGAGAACCACGGAGAGGAATGAGGTTTTAAGCAATACTTCCTGGTGGGTATGAAGGCATCAATGCCAGCTTTCACCCATGACGAGACCTCAGAGGCACAGTCATCAACTGATAGGTCAAACACTTTTCCCCAGGGGACGTCGCAGAGGAAATCGCGAAAGGCATCCCAGTCAGCTTTTTGGTAGAGGTAGGAGGTTCTATGAGTAGGGGGATCCTGGGGGGAGTGAGATTGGAAAGAAATACTGAGGGAGACTACAGCGTGGTCGGAGTTGCCGAGAGGGCAAAGCTGCGAGACTTGACAGGCGTCGGGCGCAGAGGTGAAACATATATCTAGCAGTGAGGAATGACCCGAGGGTGTGCTTGGGAAGCGAGTGGGGAAGTCCACCACTTGCGTAAGGGATTGGGAAATAGCAAAGTTCGCGGCGTGAATGCCCGCCGAATCAGTAACAGCGTTTTCAAGCCACTCAGAGTGATGGGCATTGAGGTCTCCAAATACAAATATGTGGGCAAATGGGTGATAGGAAATAGCCTTATCTATGTCGTCGGCAATGCTATCTAGTAGGGAGCAGTCAGGAGAGGAGGGAGAACGGTAAAGGAAGAATAGGTAGCTAACCGAACTGAGGAGAGACAAGCGGAGACATATGTATTGGTGGTCAGTAGATTCGAGTGAAGTCACCCTAGTTATGGGGAGGTGTTCGCTGACATAAACACCCAGCCCATGCATGTGGACAGTAGAATCCTTCCTTAAAAGGGGAAGATAACCAGGGATGAAGAGGTCAGAGGAGGGAATAGCTGAGTTGAGGTTAGTTTCGCAGAGCGCGAGGATGTCTGGGGACTTTTCATGCAGGAACGCTTCTACACTAGCAAAGTTAGTACGAATGCCTCGGATATTAGTGAAGGAGAGGTTAATGGGCTTAGGTGGTTTGGATTTAGCTGGTTTAGGGTCATTTCTGTTTTGTCTTGTCATGTTTTTTGTTTATAGAAAGGGACCTAGGGTAGAGGATACAGGCGGTCATTACCCACGATCTGTGCTGGGAGGGAGACTGGCTAGGGCTGCAACAAGGTGTGGCCTCGGGGTTGCCCACCGAAAGCGCTTGCAGGGACACCTATCCATGCGCGACATGGCACTACAAGAACCCCGATATTATACAACTGTTGATCAGAGCAGCCGCTCTTGACGCTACGCAAGAGTTAGGGCTCCTAACTACCAGTCGGAAGCAGCAACCAGGAAACTGCCAACCCGGTACCCTCACAGTGATGAGCCATTGCCACCAACCGGCCAGATCGCAGGAAACTCGCGGAAGCACCAGTACCAAGGTCTGAAGAGAGAGGAGTGAAAACCGGAAACCACATCCTAAACAGGAAACAAGGAACGAGCCTCTACTCCAGTTCAATAGACGTGGGAGGAGTATAGACCGGGCGATAGTGTGACCTATCTACTCCTATTAAAAAAAAAAAAAAAAATTGATAATTGAAAAAATTGGGTTACAGAAAGTGTGGTCCAATTTTAATCAAATTTGATACACTCATAGACAAAGACATAAGAAAGGATATTCAGAAGTTTCAAGGTTGCAATTCTTACAATAGTGCAGAAAATCGATAATGTATATATATAAAAGGCAAGATGTCTGTGTGTGTGTGTGTGTGTGTCTGTTTGTCTGTATGCCCTTTATACAAATCCACAATTTTTATCCGATTCTCACCAAACTTCACACAAATATTGTTTAGGTTCAGTCTGAGCTCCAGGAATATGGATTAGTTTTAAAGCTTTCATTACACCCGAGCAACACTGGGCTATACTGCATGTTCCAGTACTATCTCTCATAATTCTTTCCTACACTCTTCTACCAGAAATGTTTAAGTTATGAAAACTTTGTTGTCATTGTCTTCTAAAAATTTATTTTCAAGTGAATGGTTTCACAAGAGTCTACCTATGGTTTTTCTTTTTGTAGTCAGTAATATCTTTCCAGTCTACCAAAGTCAAGTCAAAACAGATCTTCACTGTCAACATATGCAGACATAATATTTTTGTTTTTATCACCAGCCTTTCCAGCATGACTCTCAGCTTTCATTTTCTTCCATAGTCTTGAGTACCATTTTGTTAAGCATAACATTTGTAATGTTACACAGCTCAGACCAGACACCAGGTTCATTCTTAGGGTGAAGCTTCTTCCCACTGAGTGCTTGTCTCAGTACAAGGAAAATAATTGTGTGACTAGATCATTACCGGCAAAATAAAACCATGCATTGAAATTGTAGACATAGGCAAATTTTATTTGGTTGTAACCATCTACTGAGGATGCACAGTGGAGTAATGGATAGCAGCTCAGATTGAGGAATCAGAGATCAGAGTTTGAATTCCAGTCGAGTTTATAACATTCACTTACATGGTATGAATTCAGCTCTTCTGCCACTAGCTATGGGTAAATAGCAGGACAGACTGGGTTCTATAGCCTTGGGTGGCAACTGCTTTAGGAGAAGGAAAACTCCAAATTCAAACCAGCCTGGAGAGGGTTGGGCCCTGTCAGGCTGTCGTGCCCAAAGAAACACAACTTTTACTGCGGCTGCATTACATGGAGTGCTCCTATGACTTTAATGAGTCACAGAATAAAAAAATCTGTTGTAGAAGAGCAAGGCAGAATTTAGGCAAGTTGAGTGAATGAACCATCTAATGGTTGTGTCTTCCTTTTCATGCGTCACTCAGGTGGTCTTTTGTCCCTCTCTTTACCTCTTGAACATTTTGCTTCACTCAACCAAACTTTTTTGTTAGCGTCATTTGACATGGTTCTTTTAAGGTCTACTTCACATAGCTGAACTTTTTTTCAAAGCAGTTACTGTCAAAAACAAATTTTGTAACATCTTTTAGATATTTCCTTTAACAAGATATGAGCTGCCAACTGATATTGCTACACATTGTGGCACACATTTTTAGTTTGCACGTGTGTTTTGACATCATGATATTATTTCTGTACTTTTCATATTTGAATGAAAGCTAATAGTTTTTGAATGGACCTTAGTTTCTGGGAGAGCATATATAATCTGTCTGGTCACCAGTATGAACAAAGCTAGTACACTCAAACTTCCTGTTACTATGTTCATTTAGGTAGGACTGCAAAGACTGCTCAGATAAGCTAATATCCCTTATTTCCCATAGATTACTGTAGGATGATAACACTAAGGAAATACCTACAGGGGGATAAGGTTTGACCCCCAAAAAACAGAATCCATAAGTATTCCAATAAATCCTACAAAGATCCAGTTACTTTCAAGAAACTTCAGTCTGTGTATGATAATTCTCCAAAGTTTTATTTAAATTTTTTTTTTGCATAAAAGTCATGATCTTTTGAAAATATGCTTCAGATGAGTTGTGCAGCATTGGAGTCAAACTTGCAAATACCATGCATATATTTTGCTGTGATTCAGTTCACCAATTGTTTGAGGGATGTTTTGGTACACTTTATCCTTGAGATATCACCCACAAATAAAAATCTGGGGGGTTCAAGTTCAGTGAGTGTGGTTCCCACTGAATGTCATGCTTCCTGATGATCACTCTGTTCTGAAATCACTCTCTCAGCCAGGTTAGGGAGTCATTTGGTGTGGCGGGGAGGGAGTGGCCCCGTTTTTCCAGGACCACTGTTTATCTCATTCTATCTTGTTGCATTATCCCAAATGATGAACAGTTTTATTAAAAAGTTTTAGGTTCTGATATTTTTGGGTCATCCTGTATTTGTAACTGAAGGGATATTGCATCTAACTGGTTATACAGAGTGTCCATAAAGTCCACTTGCAGTTTAGAATATTTGTTTTGAGAGAAACAATCTATGAAAAAGATAAGAAAGAAGTAGGCAAATTTATTATTGCAATTGTTCATTTTCAACATGTCCACCATCATTACTCATACAAAGGGTAATATGATTCTGTAGTTCTCAGAAATCCTTATTCAGCTGATTTTCAGTAAGACATTCAATCACGTCCATTGTCCGAGTATAGAAATTAAATTCACCATATATTTTCAACCAATAAAATCTCATCAAAAGGTTCAATTGATAAACAATTTCTCTAAAGATTGAGATTGAGTTGAATAAACATATTTTCCATATGTTCAAAAACCAGATCTTCTTCTGATTCATGTTACACAAATTTCCACTACTGGCTGGATGTGAACACTTCGAAACCCAATACTGAACTAAAAACTGTCAATTGTGCATAAGCTCCGCGCATAATATCTGTTTCACTTATACACTCAAAGAAAAATACAATTCAGAATTTTCACTAATAGCACCAACTCCCGCCTAAAGAAAATTGAAGCCGATCTGAGCCTAAGAAAAGGATATAAAAACACATCAAAGGGACTTCTTTGACAGTCATTTGGTGCACAAGCCATGGTTCACAACACTTGTTGGGATGCGACCTCCCACCTCCAAATGATACCCGGCAAATACCGTCCATGCAGTAAGCCATACTCACCCTCACTCTCCTACCTTACACCTCCACGGATGACTTTTATGACTTTACTTACCTCTTTTAATGAGAAATATTCACACCGATTTATCACTTGTATTTTTTGTTAATACAATTATTTATTTTCTAAACCTTTGTTATTTCTTTTTTTTTTTCTCCCACCAGACGCTTAGTATAACATCTCCATAGAAAGACATTAACTTGAATCAAATCTGGTGATCATAGAGGCCAAGATAATGATTCATTTATTTTAATCAACCTGTTAAGGGATTTTTTAATTTAGAAACTGCCTCACTTGTGGATCAAATTGACAAAGAGCACGATCTTGTTGAAACAGTTTCCTCTATCAGTTCTAATTGGTCAAACTTAAGAATAAAGTAATTTTTCAGTATTTGTAAATAGCAATCACCAATAACAACATGAATATGGTATTCCAATTGCTTGCTTGTTTCTTTTTGGAATAGGTATTTTCCTAGTTATCTCCCTTTTGTCTTTCTATTAATAACCTTCTTTGTTAGCCATCTTGTTAGTTCATTAAATCCTCCTAAAGGTCTCATGTCTTCTTGTTATCACTTCAGTTTAATGATCTAACAAAGCATAAGCTGGTCATAAACCAAGTATAGATAAATTTCTCAAACTAAAATGATTGAATGTATCACTAAACTTTCTCTCTCAGTGGACAAGGATTTCACCCACTGGTACTGTACTTTCAATGCTTGTATGTGTTCTATTCAAACAAATGATTTTATCAGACTTGGTGCTTTTGTTAACTTGTTTCTTCCACAGTGCATGAGCATATTGTGGAAAGTGATGATTATGAGTTGGCTATAGAAACTCTTAAGGTTCTTTATATAAAACCAAAAAAGTGTTTGCAAGACATATTTTAGCCACTTGAGAACAAAATGAAGGAAAGACAATATACAAGCATGTGCAACATCTTCAACTACTTGGTAAAGACCGCAATTTTAAAGCTGTAAATATTTCACAAAATCCAGAGGACTCTTTTAGAGATGCTTTTATTAGTGGCTTTTGTACTATTAGGCAGTGCTTGCTGGAAAATAAAACTCTTGACTTGAGAATGGCAGTCGATCAAGCTAGGGTGCTTCAAGTTGCTCAGAAGTGCTCTGAGTTGTACACTTGTACCTTTACATTGGCTGTAAATTCTATTGCTTGAGTGAAATAGGATCATCATCATTTGGCAGCTTGAACTTGTGCTATTTTTGTGGAGGCACTAGTCATAACTGTAATCGTTACCCAGTGAAGGAGGCCATGTGACACAAGGGTAGTAAAAAGGGACACTTTTCTAAGGTTTGTTGGTCAGCTAAATTACTTGTATCCTCTTCTACAGCATCTGAAACTACAGCTTCTACATTTTCAGCTTCTTTATCATTAAACTCTCCAGTAAAGGGACTCTGTACAGTGAAGATAAACTTATTAGGTAAATCATAACCTAACACAAAGCTTTTAGTTTTAACTGATCTCTGCTGTGATGTAATTTCATGGGTAAACACTCAGAAGTATTGTCCACTTTTAGTGACACTAAGAAAAGTCTATAGTGGGTTGCTTATCTATTCTTTTCTGTTAGTAGTGGAGAGTCCGTTCTAGTGAAGGGTAGTTGTATACTGTTGCAGGTTAACGGAATTTGGCCTTGTTGTAGATAGCCCACTATAAGTCATAAAATGAATACAAATCAAGAAAGGCAATTTGAGTAGAAAAATAACATTTTATATATACACATATCAATTAATGTTTTTACAATTGAAGTAATACATGAAGTATATGTCCAGCTGAGGTTAAAATGTTCATGGCAATAAAATGCTGAAAGAGAATTAATGCATAGGAATTTGGGAGTGTGTAAGTAAAGAATGTTTTTGATGTATTCGCTTCTTAGGCCAGTAAGTAGTTTTTGAGGCAGGGCAGAAGGAAAGAGGTAAGGGAGGCGAGCTTGGTAAGCCGCTTGACTTGGGTCAAGGGAGATACTAATTACTCTCTTCTCCTCGAGTCAGTCTGCTTGGCGATGCTTTCTGTATCCACTTTTTATATCTTCTTTTTGGATCACAGCAGCTCATTTGGGATTTCACACTTGTATTTGGTTCTGGGCTTCCCATTGGCTGATAAATAAAATTTGCATAGGCTCGCGAACTGGCAATTTAATATTTAATTAATTTTTAGTTTTCAACCGGAACATCTGCGTGGAGCCGGCGGCGCAGCAACGACTTTTTGGTCGTGAAAGCTCAAACATCTGGTCCATGACTTTTGCTCAGTATCACCACAAGTCTTCACATGAATGATACAATGTAGCAACTTGACAAAGAGTGCATTGTGAGACAGCTACCAACAAAGAATAATTATCAGATTTCTATGTTTATTTTTGTCATTCTGGATCAATAAGACCAGCTCATTTTATTAGGATAAGGAACATTCTCTTCTCTACTGAGAAAGTAAGAGGGATATGTACTGAGTACCCCATATGTGCTCAGCTGAAACCCATTTCCTGATTTCAAGGATCTCATCTTATCAAGGCTATACAACCCATGGAATGAATCAGCATGGATTTCAAAGGGCCTTACCCTCTGTCTTCGGGAATTTCTTCTTACTTGCAGTAATAGATGAGTATTCTCATTTTCCATTTTCATTCCCATGCCCAAACATGAAAACAGAAACCATTATCCAGTGTCTGAATCAGATATTCTCTGTGTTTGAAATGCTTGCAGACATTCATTCTGGTTGGGAACTTTCATTTCTGTCAAGGGAGCTGTGAGAGTACCTGACAAAATTAGGAATTGCAGCCAGTAGAACAACGCCTTCTAATCCACAAGGGAATGGACAATGTGAACATTACAATGGCATTATCTGGAGACACATTACACTGAAACTGGCATCTGAGAAACAAAGAATTTCAATGGAAGCGAGTATTACCTGAATATTACCTCTATTAAATCTCTACTCTTCACTGCCATGAATGCCATGCCTTACAATAGACTCTCTTCATACCAGCACCATTCCCCAGTGTCTACTCTTTACCTAGTTAGTTCTCTATATCAGGACCATTATTATTACATTGCCATGTTCATGCTAGTAAATACTGTCCTGTTTCATGAAGTGGATTTGTCAGAAGCGCATCCACAATATGTCCATGGACGTGAATCAACAGTCTCAATATGTGACTTAGCCCCAGCTGGTGATATGTCACAAGGCAGGAAGACATCTAACATTCATGTAGAGATTTGTTTGATGGAATCTGTGATTTCACTTATTAACTGAGAAGACTTGAATGTTCCCAAACAGCAGAACACTAAAGGTGGAATTTGAGAACCAAGCAATCTAATAATCATGTTGAAGCAATCTAATAATCATGTTGAATTCTAATCATCAACTGAGTCTCTCATGTCCGCTTCTGTCGAAGCCACAAAGAGAATCTGTAAGAGAACATTGTAAGCCTGTTTGTTATCAGGAACTATTCAGTTTTTAAGGAAGGGAAGAATGTGGTATTCAATTGGCCTATTCCTGAAAGGAACAGGTATATTCTAGTAATCTCTTTTAAATTACTATTAATAGCCTCCCTTTGTTGTTGACTCTTTAATAGAAAATGTAGTGATCTTGTTAGTTCATTAGTCTTCTAACAGTCTGAAATCTTCTTGTTATCACTTCAACTCCCTTAACAAATGTTGCACAAAGTCATTTTGAAATTCAAGAAATTGGAAAAAAATAATAGGTAAAAAAATAATGAATAAATTTTCTGAAGATAAGAAAGAATCAGATATATGAAGCTTTCTTATATTTTTTACAGATTCTATCCTATTTCGTTACAAAACTACAATTATTGTAATTTAAACATGGACTTTATGGGTACTCCATATAGTAAAGTTTTAATTGACTTAAAGAAGAAGAGAGATCAAAATTAGTTGCAGACTACCAAAAATATTTGACAGAAAATGCATTGTATTTTTTCTTCCTCCTTCTTAGCTAAGTTACTCTACTTCCAAGTTTAAATATAAATGAATCCATGACACTTTAACCCTTTAAACAACTTACCTTTGAATATTTTTCTTTTAAAGAAAAACATGTCTTCTCTTTGTTCTGATCAAGTGAATATGACTTTGCTGAAAAGCAGCTGATTTTTCTTCATACCATGGTGATATATTTGTTTATACCATGGTGATATATTTGTTTATACCAGTGTACCAAATGTTATACTCTGCTTCAAATTAGGTTTTTCTCTGATTCACTCGACATGTCAGCCGAATGTGAATGATAAGGAAGCAAAACCTAAAGTAAAAAAAAGGTTGTTCTCTGTGTAAGAGCTCTGAGTATTACATCTGGCCCACAAAACAAATCTCTTTAAAAAAAAATACAAAATAATAATCTAAACTTATTTATAAATGGAACTTTGTGTGTGTCTGTTACCTATAGACTCTGAAATGGCTGAATCGATTTTCTTGAAAATTTACACAGTTGTACTATAAGCGTCTGCAAGTGTTCTTAGCTAGGTTTTGTGTCGAGGTACCCCTGATAAATATTGAAAATCGATAATCAAAAAAATCGGGTTATAGAAGGAGTGGTCTGATTTTAATCAAATTTGATACACTCATAGCCAAAGACATAAGAAATGATATTCAGAAGTTTCAAGGTTGCAGTTCTTACAATAGTGCAAAAAATTTGATATCGATACCAGGAAATCAAAATTTGACTTACATCCATTCATTTTTCTTTCAGTCTACGGTTTTGCTTTAACTGGAAACAACTATTGCTTTTTAGTCTTTCATGCCAACGTCCAAAGAGTCTGAACTCCAGGAGCATGGATTAGTTTTAAAGCTTTCATTACACCCGAGTAACACTGGGGTATACTGCTAGTATAAAATAAGCCAGTCACAAACATTGCTGCCTAAGAAAAAAAACATTACCAATTCTAATTTTATCATCTCATGCTTAAAACGGAAGCAACAAATGACGCATCATTCTATATTTATTATTAGATGCATCATAATAAGAGGTTATATTTGTTCTGAATAAATGTTTGATTAGAAGAATGATAAAAAAAGAAACAAAAGAAGATATCAAAATCTGTCCACAGAATACTGGCTTCAAATCAATATTTGATAAACAAGGAAATATGTTAATGTTGCAGATCATCAAAACATTATTGAGTTACACAATGCCAAAAAAGTAGAGGGAAAAGAGTGACGTTAAATATTAATAAAAAATACAAGTGTTGCCAAAAAAGAAAGAAACCCAACTCTTACCTTGAAAAAAATTTGTATTATCTGTTGAAAATCAGAATCAAGGTTTGGTTGACTTTGGTAGGCCTTGAGATATGGTAATTGTTTGTACTTCCCTACCAGCCTTGACTAATCACAACCTTTCTTACTCTAATAAAGAATGCTGTTTCGGACAAGTGTCCTGCTCATAAAGAAATACATAAATAAAAAATTGGTTATACTGTCATAAGAAAAATAAATAAGTCAAAATTAATTTTATTGTTAAAAACAATTATAATAATTATAATTATCATTAATTCACTCTTTCTAGACCAATAATAATCAACCCTTGCTAATTTACTTAACACACCCAAAATGTTAAGAACTTGGTAATCTTCCTCTGTAAGCTGACTCCTTAGTATTTGGCTAACTGCCAACTAATATCAACTTCCTAGTAGCTCTACAGAACTTCAATAGAACTCTCTAGAACTTCTAAGAACTTCCCAAGTTAACTTCCTGTTAACTCTTATTAATATAGGAGGGAGAGTCCATTATCTGAGGAATAGGTGTGTTTCACCATAACAGCTTCATAATTGGATCATCATGAAAATATTGGCACAAGTTTTATGTCCTTACTAATACCATTTAGTTTAGAATACTGAAAATTCAATGTTTTTATTGACACACCATCTCTAGGAAGATTTCTTACCAAGGTTAAAGAGTTCAGCCTACCCTATTCTACACAGAGTAGATGTAGAGGTTTTTATATCAGAGATTACCTTCTCTTAGATAAGTTACTATCCCTAGCTAAAGATTTTACCCAGCTTAACTTTTTTTACTCTTAAATGACTCCAGTTTGGAGGATTAAATATTTTCCCAGAGGAGGGACTCTAACAGGTAATACCAACCTGGGTCAGGGTGGACCTGGGAACAGTGGCAATTAAGAAGTGGTTCCATGCTTCTCTAAACCTCCAATCTCTCAATCAGAGACCTTTCTGCCCGATGTAGTTTATCACCATACCCAGGACCCTTAACACTGAACAAAAATTTGATGTAAGAAAACCCCACACACTTCTTGTAATTTCTAAGTATTTTTGGATATATAAAGGTTTATAGTTATTTACTCAGTTATAACTATTCTACAACAGGATTGTTTTTAGCTTTCTGTGGGTGAAGAGTTGTGTTGCGAGTTGTGATGTGAAATTTTACCCTTTTGATTTATGGCTTTTTAATATCTCTGAATGTAGTGCCATTTGTTTTGTCTCTAGATAAAGCCAAGTAAGGATGGATATGTTGAGGATTTGAATTAATCCACAACAAAGAAAAGGCAAGAAAGATTTTTAAATATAAAAATTCAAATTTTTTTATTTTTATGTTTTTAGAACCAAATTTTTCTTAGCTAGCATGATTATTAAATTTCCTTGATTGTACTTGTTTAAGATGAAAAAAAAAAAGTGATTTCTTTGCATGTATCTATAAGAAAAATGCAAGGACGAAAGTGAGGAGGAAAGTGTAAATGTCATGTAGCTTGGTGAGAAAAAGTCTAAGTGTCACATAGCTTGGTGAGGAAGACAGCTGAATATCACATAGTTTGATGAGGAAGAGTGTAAATATAGTGTATCTTGGTGAGCAAGATGGATGAATGAGTCAGGAAATCTCTTTGAAGCTGCACATCATGAACTAATGTTGCATGCATCTGAATAATAAAAATTCTTTTATAGAAATAACATATCTGATATTCTGAGGCCTGATAAGAAATTTACAACATAAATTATAATATAAATCTTCTTGAAGAGATCATCTAACATTAGCTGCCAAATAGAAGGACAGATATCATATAAGCAGCCTAGCACTTATTTCTTGGTTTCTAAAGAGATCTTCCTGTCTTTCTCTGAATAAAGTTTCCCAAGAAACACTATTTTTTAACTCAATTCATGAAACTAGGTATATTTAATTTTGTTGTCTACTCCTTTACTTATACTGAAACAATTTTTAACAATCCTGCACATATATAAATTTACCATCCGCCCGTGCATTGAATATTGCTGCCATATCTAGTCGGGTGCTCCTACTATCCATCTAGGTGTCATTGACAAAATCCAACGGAGAATCTGTAATGTGATCAATTCTGACTTTGCAGCTCAGATACAGTCACTTTCTCACCAGCTTCTCTGTGTCTCTTTTACAAATACTTTCATGGATACTGCTCTGATGAACTTAGCTCACTGGTGCCCTCTATATATGAATTTAGTCGAGCCACAAGATTAGCAACTAGGTCCCACCCTTTTACTGTGAAAGCAATAAAATGTAAACACAAATTCTACTCCATTAGCTTCTTTTCTCGTGCTTCCTGTCTGTGGAATTCCCTTCCATTTACTTGCTTCCCCAACAGCTAAAATCTCCAAGAATTTAAATGTAAAGTCAATAGTCATCTTCTCACTAACCTGCATCCTTTCTCTCATGCTCCTTTTTCTGTTCACTCTCATCAGTGTTTTCATCCTTCTCTTACCCACTTCCTGACACTCCCTATAACCTGTCACTCTTTCTCATAACTTTCCTCCTATAAAACCCCCTGCAAAACAGTGACAGTAAAATGCTTGCTTGTGGTGATATGGTTATAAAAAAAATACTGAGACATAAGTAAAAGAATAGACTACAAATTTAAATACACCTGGTTTAATTACATAAGTAAAAGAATAGACTACGAATTTAAATACACCTGGTTTAATTAAATAAGTAAAAGAGTCAGTCAGTTAAGTGCCATACATGAAACATGCTTGGGCGATCATGTCTCGAAATATGAGACATGACTGACTGGGCAGAAGATTATCCCGCAGTAGGTTGCCATTGCTTTTTGCGGAAGACTGGTTGCCAGCCAAGGCTATAGAACCCAATCTGTCCTGTTATTTAACCCATAACTGGAAGGAAGAGCCGGATTAATACCTTTCCCAAGGGTATTTGCACGTAAGTGAATGCAATGAATTCAACTGGAATTCGAACTTGGCTCCCCGATCTCTCGTTCCAAGCCGATATCCACTGCACCACAACACACATCCTAATGTATTTAATTTTGTAGTTTGAAGTAAAAGAGTAGACTACAAAATTAAATATATCTGATTTAAATCAATCTGGTTTAATGTATAGAGTTGAAGAAAGTGTTGCTTGGGAAGCTTAATTAGCAGTAAAAATATGAGGAACGACAAGGTTTTGGAAGGAATGAAAGCAAAAAAGAAACTTGTACTTAACATCAGGAAGAAACAATTAAGGTTTCTGGAGTGCATAATGTGGAAGAACGGCTTGGAAAACATGTTACTCACAGGACAGATTGAAGGAAAGTTGGATAGAGGAATGCAGTGTGTAATATACTTGATGAGCTTGGGCAAATGGATGATGGAACAGGGTTTGGGAGAAATAACAAAAAATCAAAACTTATTCAGAACTACAAAGGACAGGAAGATGTGGAGAGTCATGACCGCCTATGCTCTGAAGAAACACAGCACATAAAAGAAGAAGCCACTACACTAATATCAGTCATGGAGTCACTTAGGATTTAGTCAAATTTAAGTCTTCTTCTTCTTCTTCTTCTATGTGCCCTGTCCTTTCAGGACGTAGGTGATCATGGTTCTCCACGTCTCCCTATCCCTTGTGGCTCTTAGTTGGTTTGCTCCTGGTACTCCTGGCCACCCCCGTTCCGTCATCCACCTGATCAGGCCCTGCAAATATGTTATCCGCTGCCTTCCTCTGTTTCTCTTTCCTTCTATCTGGCCAATCAGTATCAGGTTCTCCAAGTGCTTAAAAAAACAAAAAAAATCATGTGCTTTTCAAATGATTAAAATTCTCCCTAACCCAATTCCTTTTTGAATATGCACCATATCTGTGTGATATTCCTATTCTGTCAGTAACACTTGTATTATTTCTTAAAAACTAACAATCCATTTCTTCTTAATTTTTAATGTACTTTCTTATTAAAATCAAGGGCTTACGGCTGTATTACGTTGAATACACTGGCTCTTGCTTGATCACTGAAGTTAAGTAACGTTGAGCCTGGTCAATACTTAGATGGGTGACTGCTTGGGAATACCAGGTGCAGTAAGCGTATAGTGAGAGATGTGCGTAGTGGTGCAGTGGATATCAGCTCGGAAAGAGAAATCGGTAAGCCGAGTTCGAATTCCAGTTGAATACTCTGCATTCACTTAAGCACTAGTACCCTTGGGAAAGGTATTAATCCGTCCCTTCCCTCCAGTTATGGGTTAAATAATAGGGTAGGACTTGGGGACCCTGCTCTTAAAAAATTAATTCCCAATGAATCTTGGTACTTGAAAAGAAAAAGTATTACTAGACACAAAACTTATATAAAAACAACAATAAATTGTTGAAAGAAAAATGTATTACCAGCAATAAATAAATAGATAAAAAAATTTAGTTGGAAACCTGTTGAGGTTGATATGCCATAAAAACAAAACAACCAACCAAAATTATTCAAATCATTTAGAATGCCTTTTCATAGTAATTTTTTTTTTATAAATAATCATTGGCAATGTATTGTCGGTAATACTTGGTGTTAATTCAAGATGGTGAAAAAGCTGCTGTTTCTAATTTTCTATCTATTTCTATAGTAAAATCATTTACAATGCAATTCATTAGTTAAAAAAGAATGACATTTAGAAACAACATTATTTTTAGTGAATGCTCCATTTATTCATTATGCAGTATATTTATTTATTTTTATCTACTAACCTGAATATTCAAGAAATCAGCACTCTCTAATAAGATTTCTCAGATATTCAAGCTGGGAGATGAAAATAAATATATTGCTTAATAAATAAACTGACCCTTTGCTCAACTATGAGAATCCACAAAATATAAGTTTAATAAAAATCTGTCAGATTAATATATAAATATCCATTCTTTTCTTCACAGACATCATTATATATATTACTAGCAGTATAGCCCGGTGTTGCTCGGGTGTAATGAAAGCTTTAAAACTAATTCATGGTCCTGGAGCTCAGATTCAGCCTAAAGAATATTTGTGTGAAGTTTGGTGAGAACCAGATAAAAATTGTGGATTTGTATAAAGGACATACAGACACATAAACAGACACATACACAAACATATTGCCTTTTATATATATATATATATATATATATATATATATATATCATCGATTTTCTGCCCTATTGTAAGAACTGCATTCTTGAAACTTTTGAATATCATTTCTTATGTCTTTGGCTATGAGTGTATCAAATTTGATTAAAATCAGACCACTCCTTCTATAACCCAACTTTTTCGATTATCGATTTTTGATATTTATTGGGGGTACTTTGACACAAAACCTGGCTAAGAACACTCACAGACACTTATAGTATAACTATGTAATTTTTCAAGAAAATCGATTCAGCCATTTCGGTGTCTATAGGTAACGGACACACACACACAAAGTTCCATTTATAAATAAGTTTAGATTATCAGCCAGATAAGTATCATAGATGATACATGCTTGTCTCTTACAATCCATGACTGACTAGGCAGAAGATTTTTCTGCAGAAAATTGCCATTTCTTTCTGTGGTAGACCAGTTGCTAACCAAGGCTATAGAATCTAATCTATCTTGCTATTCAACTCATAGCTGGAGGGAGAAGAGATAGATTAATAGCTTTTCCAAGGGCATTTGTGCATAAGTGAATGCAATGAATTCAACTGGAATTCAAACTCGGCTCTCTAATTTCTCTAAATTCCAAACTGATATTTATTACACCACAATGCACATCCTATATATTATTATATTTGATCTCAAGTAATTTTCACTTTGGTTTCACTCTTAGTGGGAACAGTTATTTCGTGCAAAGCCTGCTGATGATTACGAAGACCCAATTGATGTGGCAGCAATCAAAGAAGCCAAAGAAAATATGGGAGACTACAAGCTGAAAACAGCTGAAGACTACACCGTTCCTGATCATCTTCGGATGAATGTCCATCGAGCTAAACTTCATCTTTATCAATTGGTCAGCATTGTAAGTATATAGAACTTCTTTTTTCATTTTTTGATAAATGTTTTTATCTAGAAGATTTATGATTGCCATATTGGTTTGTGTAACTATTTTGCACCTGATCCCATTAATAATGCTGAGAAGTATCAGTCAAGTAAAGTTTCCTTTAGGCCTACTGTATTCAACATGGCTGCCATGATCAAGGCATTGGCAATTTTTAATATACCACTAAATTTCAACAAAAGTATGAAAAAAATGCATTTATTATATCAGCTGTATAGTATTATTTTCTCATTAAATTTGCTGGATTTGCATTATTTTCCAAAGAAGTTGCACAATATTAATAATATAGTCTTGACTACCGTATATTGGGTACATGGTTCTAAAGATAACTACTTGGATAAAACAATTTTCTAAACCTGAATGTCTTTGCAAAGATCATCTTTCTTTGAATCTTGTAGACTGGTGCTACAGATTCACAAAGAACTTTATTAAATAATAGAAGCCAGATCACTTGAGGACTACTAACAGCAGCAGCAACAACTAAAATGGATAGCATTTGTAACTGAAAAAAAAAGAAAATAATGACATAATCAAGATGTTAACATTTGACACTATTTCAAATAAAAGATTAGAAAGGACCCCACCATCAATACTGGAAAAAAAATGATAACAGTTACTGGTTTTGAAAAACCTATTTTTCTGAAAAATTGTTTTAAGAGAAAGATTTTATGAATTTCAACTGAAAGCAGTTCTAACTGCTTGGCTAATGAATACCAAATGTTTCCTCATAGGGAAACGGCTAATATTACCATTACCTTTCTTGAATGAGAAGTTTCCAGGTCACATCATTCTTGAAACAGTGATGTCATTTGGCTACCATGACCGTATATTTCTTTCTTTTGGGTTTGAAAGATGAGATAATAAGGCATATTGGTGAGATTGAGGCACAATGATGCAGAGATGTCATGAAAAATTTTGACCATTCAGTGGATGCGTGTTGCCAAAGCCTTGGTGGACATTTGGGCAATATTATTTTTTACACGTGATTCCAATTACTTAAATAACATAATACAATACGGAAATCAATAAAATTTCACCAATAACACTGTCTTATTTACTACTAACTTCAATCCATCTTAAAGGAACAGCCTATATTATAACTTAGTAAGAGTAAAAACAAATGGAGTAAAAATCCAATAGTTTATAGCATTTTCTTATATAAGACTAGCTGTATAGCCTGGTGTTGCTTGGGTGTAATGAAAGCTTTAAAACTAATCCATAGTCTTGGAGCTCAGATTCTTTGGATGTTGGCATGAAAGACTAAAAAGCAATAGTTTCCAGTTAAAGCGAAACCGTAGACTGAAAGAAAAATGAATGGATGTAAGTCAAATTTTGATTTCCTGGTATCAATATCAAGTAAGCTCTTTTTATCATAAACAGAATTTTGAAGGCTAAATAAGTCCTCTGAGTAAATGGTATCATGGCTGAGATTAAGAACTACAATTATACCTACTTAGAGCCAAACCTGAAGCAAAAACTAAAATAAAATGGCTGAAAAATACAAACATAAAGGCAGATAAACAGACACACACACAAACATCTTGCTTTTTTTATATATATATTATCGATTTTCTACATTATTTTAAGAACTGCAACCTTGAAACTTCTGAATATCGTTTCTTATGTCTTTGTCTATGAGTGTTTCAAATTTGATTAAAATCGGACCACTCCTTCTATAACCCGATTTTTTCGATTATCGATTTTCGATATTTATCGGGGGTACATTGGCACAAAACCTAGCTAAGAACACTTGCAGATGCTTATAGTACAACTGTGTGAATTTTCAAGAAAATCGGTTCAGCCATTTCGGAGTCTATAGGTAACGGATACACACACACACACACACACACACACAAAGTTCCATTTATAAATAAGTTTAGGTTATCATCTCAAAGAGTCAATTTATTTTCCTTTAACAGATTTATGATTATTCAAAAGAATTCAATGAAAACCTCATAGCATTACGTAATGAAAAAATGGAAATACTGGATAAAATTGAGTCTTTGACAGAACAAATTCATTCTATCCAAGAAGTTATGGATGTTGAAAATGAGAAATCAGTTCCTGAAGTTCCACTTTTATTACCCGAGGAATATCCCGAGAAGTAAGGCTATTTCTTTGTTTCCATATTATTTTTTTTTTTTTTAATGAAGCTCTGGAGTCGATGCACAATGCACAACCCTAGTGTTTACAAGAGAATAACAATATATTGACCAATTGATCAACCAATTGATCTGGAGCATCTTATAGGCTCAATTTGACTTTGTTTAGACTGATTGTCATTCGTGGTCGAGAGGTCGAAGACACACAGATCACTTGGTGGCTTCCCCTATGTGGATAGCAGTCGCATGTTCAAATACTGCTGAATGACACTCATTTTTGTAACAAAATTTATCATAAATAATTAGGTCGGTAGAAATAAATCTATAATACTGCTTGATTATAAACAGAATATTTACTTAAATATGAGTATCGATCAAAAATAATCTTCAAATAGATCATTTCAACTTGTCGGTTGTTTATCACCAGTTTCGTTAATCTTCATTAATAGAAATATATCTATAGCAATCCTGTGTTGAAATACATTTCTTTTGAAAATATATCATTCATTTACTCTGATAATGGTCTACAGAAACTACATCCATTGCAAACCTGTTACCCTGCTTTCATCATCATCATTATTTATCCATCACACCCAGATAGTGCATAGGGCAGCAACTTTTTGTTGCTGTTTCTGTAACAAACTGTTTTTTACGGGGCAGGTTTGTTAGCGCTGCACCCAACCCCCAAACCTGGAGGACCAGTGGACCATTCTTGGTCCTTATGTTTACAGCACCTGGTATTCTCAAATGGTCACCTATTTAAGTACTGACCAGGTTTGATGTTGCTTAACTTCGGTGATCAGATGGGAACCGGTGTATTCAACACAATATAGCTGTAGACGTTACCCTGCTTTGCTACACACTAATAAAGAATTAGGAATCACTCTTGATATATTGGCTGAGTTATGTAATGCCATATTTGATAGGATATTTGTTGACCGTTTGACCAAGTTTCATGTTCATGGTGTTCTCATTAAAGAATAAAATAAGAAAAGATAATAAAACTAATACTCAAACTATTACGACTCAAAGTTAGAGGAGCGTGTTTAATCTAATATTGCAAGTTTTTCTTTTTAAATGAATAGACAGTTTTCTTCTCTAGAATCTATCTTCCAAATTTATAAGTCTGTTATTCATCCAGGCATTGAATATTTCTGTCACATCTGTTCTTGTGCTTCTGCTATACATTTAGAGATTCTAGATAAAATCCAAAGAAGAATTTGCAATGTTATTGGTCCTGACTTGGCATCTCACCTTCAGTCACTTTCTCACCACTCTAATGTAGCTTTCCTATGTCTTTTCTATATTTTCATAGTGATTGTTCTGATGAACTTTCCTCTATGGTATCTAAACTTTATGAATTTAAATGCAGGGTGTGTTGTACAGTGTATATCAGCTGAGATTAAAAAATTGGAGAGCCAAGTTCAAATTCTAATTGAATTTGTTGCATTCACTTATGCTCAAATACCCTTGGGAGAGGTATTAATCCATCTCTTTTCCCTCCAGCTATAGATTAAATGGCAGGACAGATGAAATTCTATAGCCTTGGTAGGCAACAAATTTACACAGAAAGTAATAGCAACCTACAGCATGAAAATATTCTGCCTAGACAGTTATGTATCTTTCGAGACTTGATCGCCCAAAAGTGTATCACATGTGGCACTTAGCTGACTGACTTACTGGCTGACTAGAGTAGCATCAAGATCTCATTGTTTTAAAGTTGAATTGGCTAAGTGTTACTGTAAGTTTTATGCTAACAGCTTTCTGTATCACATTTCTTGCTTGTAGAATTCACTTCCATTCAAATTTGATCTTCAAAAAATTAAATGTAATGTCAATTGCTATCTTCTGTTGTCTTAATTTTTACAATTCCTGTTCACAAACTGTCTAATGTTTATCAACCCCTTGTGTCTTAGTGATTGTATTTTCTTGCTTGGGTGTGTGTGTGTGTGTGTATGTGTGTGTGTTAAATGCTTACAAAATAAACAAAAAAAAAATCATAATTCTACTTATTATAAATAATGTCTTTTTGTGTACAAAAATAGTTCATTCATTTCTATCAAGATTGATAATTTTTAATTTCTTGAATTTTGCTGGTAAAAATCATAAATTTGGTTGAAAGTATGGATTTATTTTAATTCTTGTGGTTAAATTTACTGATATTTTTTTTGATTTAGGAAAATTGAAATGAATCCACAGCAGCTGATGGGATACAAGAGACTATTGCTGAGAAAAGAAGGCAAACTGATGTTGGGATCAGAAGACAAAGGCTCCCAAATTCTTGACTATCCAAAGGTAAGGCATTTTGGTTCTATTTTAAAGATCATTTTATTTTGATAGTAAACATATTTAAACTTAAATGATATTAAACAATATGAAATACTCTTAAACCTACTGATTTTCAAATCACATATTTTAATATTTATAATGTTAAAAAAAGAAAAATTTAAACAAGTATTTTCTGTCTGTAGAATTTTTCAAGCTTTAGGGATATTATTTGTTATTTTTAAGAAATTTCCCCAAAGTGTTTGATTTGCTCATTTGTTTCACTGATATTTTAACAATTTATATAGGTAATCAAATAACAAAATAAAAAACAAATTGTCTATATTTCTGAGATGAGGTATTGTAACTATTTATACTATTTATACTATTTATATTGTTCGAACTGTGGCACTCATCTTTATTGTCATATTCATGATCTTTTGACTGTTGTATGCTCCAGCCTTCTTCAGGTGATATATGTTAATATTTTAAATGAAACCTCTATTTCATTCACTAGAGTAGATTGTTCTAGTTCCACATTCCATTCCTTTTGTGGTTTTCAGTTATCTCCCTTTAGTAACTCAAATCTTCAGGTTTTTTTTATTATTATTATTTCTGCTATGGCCAGGTATTGAACTCACAACTCTTTGGGTCAACTCACTGGATTACTTCAACCAATGCTATCAGCAAGGTCACATGGCCCAGTGGAGGTGAACAAAAAAAAACTACAATAATAATAATAATAATAGCATCTATTGATAGACATACAATTATATAATTCAATGTAGGCCAAGGTGAACAGAATTTCTGATAATAATGTACTCAATAGGTATCAGGAGCAATAACAATTTTATCAAAAATAACGACAGTTCATAATACTTATCAGAGGTCCAGTTTTGTAAGTTTTCACATTTTTCATGTCGTCTTATGATTTTTGTATTTTGAGGGCATAAATTGTATATAAAAATTGTCCAAATGTTTTGCATATTCAAGCGCTTTCAGCTATACTTTTAGCCATAATGGGGATGGATTTTATTTTACATGTAACAAAATGTATGTAGTGTTATATATGTTTGTAGAATAGTGTGTATGTTTTATGTACTGAACAAAATTCACAAGACTAAATAAGAACCCCATCAAATCTCTAAAAACATATATTAATAAACTCATAGCATCTAACAATGCCGCTGTAGGATCCTTGAAAATCAACAAAAGTATTGACGATTATCAACCTGGATACTTACATGTTAATGTTAAAATACACCAACCCGATCATCCCTTTTTTTTTTAAAAATACATCATTTAGATGCGGTTAGGACACATCATCAGTGATGTTACCCTGGTTCATTGACGGTTTTGGTCCTTTACAAACATCATACCTTCTTCCCAGGTTGACCCAGCCAAGGTTGATCAGGCCCTGACCTGTGTCCTAATCTTTGCTTGCTACATTATTAGAATGCAAAAAGTTTTGTTTTGGTTTCACAGAAGAGGAAAAATTTCTAGAATAAAGTCGTCCACAAATAACTGAATGTCCAGTGATGATAATGTGTAATCGGTTCAAGTAAATATCAGAAAAAAGAAATTGTCTAAATATATTTAAAATAAATATATTAAAAAAAATTGATTTTTCGGGATAATAATGTGAAGATAAATGGTTAATATAGCTAAATGACCGGATAGAGAAAAAAAAATCTGTTTAAATATAGTGAAATAAATACATAAATGAACACGATGTGGAAGATACCGTCACATAGGGATGAATAAATATGCCTATTAACAAAATCGAAAATCATACCGAATACGGTGATCGTCCAAGCTAAAAATGAAGAGATAAAGTGTAAAAATAAATATTGGAAGGGTGGATATGTAATAAAAAAAACCGAAGAGAATTGAAATTGAAAAGATAAATGGATAGATAAAAAAACTGGAATAAAATACAAAAGTAAAGTAAATGATATTAATGAAATATTTAGGATTAAAAAAATAAATAAAAAAAACATATTATCATCATTGGTTCTATGACTCTGGGTAGTCTTAAGGTTTCTGGACAGCTGATTCCTTGACTACTTCTCCTCTTTCATATCTCTTAATTGTTTTTTAATAATTTCACTCCAAGTAAAGTGGAACCGCCACTAATACGCTGGGGGTTACAGTGAAAGGAAAGACTGGGTACAGGGGGGGTATTGAGGAAAGAATAAAATATTAATGGGATTCAAGAAGATAAATTGAAAGCCAAAGAAATGTTCATTCATGTGAATTGTGTCACGGGCAAGTAGACCCTGTGATTCTTATTCCTCTCCAAGTCAAACCCCAGCTGATGTTTTCTAACTTGAAGTCTCACCTTGTTTACAGGCATATGATTATTGGTTCCATCAAAGAAACCCTTTGGACATTGATCCCACTCTAGGATGTTTTATTATTACTGCATTGGCTGCATACATAACAATGAAGCTAAGTCTAACTCATTGTGCTAGATGGCTGTTGACCCAACAAAAAGATTCATCCACCCTTTGACATGTCTTGTTTTTAATCCTGCTGTGCTTCTAGCTATTCTTCCCATCAGAAAAACCTGGCAGAACTTTTTTGTTCACCAGTGACACAACATAAGTAGCTATATCAAAATTAATCCAGAATATTTTCAAAATGACCATAATATATCATGTGTTAATCTGATACTTTCTCAAATGCCTATATTCAAGTGTTTAGTAATTTTGTTTATAATTACAGAGAGGTAGCATCGGGTCAATCTCTTTTGTAAGAAGTTTGTCCACCATCAACGTCCCTTTGAAGTTTGAAGTAACCACCAATAATGGAATTCTAATTGAAACTGCTATTTCTAACATTGAACCGACTTCACTGCAGATAGTTATGAAAGAAGAAGAAGAAATCAGGTGAGAAAGAAAAGTTTTGGGGAATAAGAAAAAAGATCTTTTTTAATATCTCAGATTCAGAAGTTTGTTCTGTTCTTGGAAAAGATATAAAGCATTAATTGCTATTGTTTATTGTAAAGTATGGATAAAATAATCCACTTTCAGAGATTCAATACTGTGTCTTAAAATGCTTAGTCAGTTACCTTAGGCTTTTAGATAATAAAGAGCATATATAGTCATCCACAGACAGATCTGTTTTGCTCTATCACAGCTCATCAGTACGGTAAGACATCTGATTGCTTCTTACCAGGATTGAAACCTGACCGAATTGACATCAGTCAGCGATATATATATATATATATATATATATATATATATATAAGTGGTTTAAACTAATAGATGTATATTCCAGTTTAATATTTTATTTTTATAAAGTAGAGCATTTATAGATATATAGTTATTGTTATTGTTATAATAATAGCATATGAAACTATATTATTGTTATAATAATAGCATGTAGTTCCATATGTTATTATTATAACTATAAGGTAACTCCATTAATTTGTGATACTTATGGTTCAAAATAAATTTTTATCAATGAAAAAGCTTTTTTTAGCTTTAATTGAAAGTTAAAGAATTAAATTTCTATTTTTACTAAGCAAAATACTTTGTATTTCAAACAGAAGTTATATTGCTTGAAATGGATTTTTTTTCTAAGATAGCTGATTAGTGCCCTTTTTTAGTTGTCTTTCATTGTAATGTAATACTCTGTATTAAAAAAAATCTTCCAAAAATAAAATAGACTTTTCTGAAGCTTTATTTGAGAAATATTAACTGACTTAAAGTATAAATATTCTGATTTAAAAAAATATTATTTACTTTGTTTAAAATAACAGAAATTTATTTTGAAAACAAAATAGTAGTTGTTATTTTAACTGACATTGCCATGTTTTACGAAATTAATGAGGTGATAACAGGTGTGAAATAATGATTGTTGTTCTACAGAGACTTTATGTGTAAAACATAATTTAAGAAAATGGTGTGAGTGCCTTTTTTATATTGTTTTTAAATACTCACTTATCTTAAAAATTTTAGAAAATATTCTCTGTAATTTGATTTTAATAATGTTGGCTTTAAATTTACTATAGTCATTGCTCTTATTTCCTGATAATGTCATATATAGTCAATTGTACTTTCAAAAGTGAGCACATTACAGAATATTTTATACATATAAAAATATTAGAAATTATTATAGAAATCTTCATGCAAAATGATTTCTATTAAGCTTTGCAAGTTTTGATTAGTAAATATAGTTTTCACTTAATAACAATTCACATAATAAGATTAAGCTAATATAGAATTTTATGAGATTTTTTGAAAAATTACTATAATAAATTATTGTAATTAAAATTAAAAAAAGAAAACGATTCTTGTAAAAATTCCTTATTCATAGAAAATTTATAATAGTAATAGTGTCCTTAATAAATCTTATTTATAAAAGCAACTAAAAGCTTTTTTTAATGAATCAAGGTTTATTGCATTTTTGAAAATGAGTAGCAATTTGAAAAAAAAATTGATGATTTACACATTCTCCAAGGCAGTTTGCTTTTGAATAATAAAATCAAATTTTGAGATCAAAATTTAATTTTTCAAAGTTTTATGAAATTAAGTGGGAGGTAACATATGTATAAAAAACAATATGACTACCATGATTTTCTAGAAAATAAATTTAAAAAATAATTAATTTGTGAATAATTCCTAAAAGTTTCATTAAAATCTGACAATTATTTGATTTTTACAAGAATTTTCAAATCAGTATGTTTTTCACCTGAAAAGAAGGTGCTAAAACATTAATCATAAATATTATATTAAACATTAATCATAAATATAAATTTTTTTTTATCGTTTCACCCCAAGCAAGGCAGAACTGCCATTGATGTGCAGGGGTTACATAAGAGAATCAAAATTTAGGCAGGTGGAGAGTGAAGAGAAAGATGAACCAGTTAAAGCGGGTGTCATTTAAATTGCTGGAGGTTGTAGCTATCAGGAAAGCAAGTATAGGGAAAGGAGTTCCACAGGTGGAAAGTGTGAGAAAAGAAGCTACTGGAGTAGAATTGTTGCCTCCATTTGGTTGATTTAACTGTAAATGGATGGGACCTTGTTGTTAGTCTGGTTGCACAAGTAAATTCTTGTGGAGGGGGCACCAGTGACCTAAGGTTGTTGGAGCAGAAGCCATGAAAATATTTGTAGAAGTGACAGAGGAAAGCCACATCCCACTGATGAGAAAGTGGCTGGAGACGAGCTGCCAGGTCAGGACCAATTACATTACAGATTCTCCTTTGGAGCCTGTCAAGAACACTGAGATGAACAGCAGGAGCACTTGACCAGATATGACAACAGTATTCTATGCTTGGTTAGATGGTTGATTTGTATATGTGCAAGATGGATTCTGGCAGAAAAAACATCCTGGCTTGACACAGTGACTTGATATTCCTAGCAGTGGATTTAGCTATTGACTCAATGTAATGATTCCACTTGAGGTCAGAAGATAGGGTAAGGCTGAGGAGGCGCAGTATATTGCTTTCAAAAAGACTCACTTGGTCCATGCTTATGGGGGACAGGAGAGATTGCCTGTGATGGTTGACAAATAGCAGTTTCATTTTAGAAGCATTAAAATTTATGTGCAACTTCTTACCCCAGTCCACCACTGAGTGGAGGTCATTCTCAAAATCACCAGTGAGGTTATGTTTGCCAGATTTCCTACTGATGAGTAAAATAAATGTATATTATTATTAATGTATAAATCATAGCTCTGTTATTGAGCACTGTTTTATTAACATCATCACTCAATGTGCAATATTATATATATATATGTGAAATGATTTCTTTGAACATTATTTTTGATCGATACTTGTACTTAAGTAGATATATTGTTTATAATCAAACAGTATTATATATTTATTTCTACTGGCCTGATTATTTACGATATATATATATATATATGTGTGTGTGTGTGTTCAGGTGTTATTTTTAGTGGCTACTCAATTTTGAGTTGAAGTAATATGCTGTAGAGAAGTTCGGTGGAAATGTTATTGGTAAGAGGAGCATTTTATATTCAGCTCGCTTTAGGTGAGTTTCAATTACTTTCCAGTAATTTCCTTCTTCAAACTCATGGCTCATCCGTTGGCTTTCAGGAATAGACTGAATAGCGGTTAGGAACAGACTAGCAGACACCTGGAAAGACGGGGGACACTGGAAAAAACCAGATGATCTCACCGGGTCAGCAACCCAGAGTTCATTAAACAAGTGCTACAAAGCAAACTAAAAGGAAATGCCCTCAGGATTCACCAAAAGGGAGGGAGGATGATGGATCCAAACAGATTAATCGGCAACGATCCTGGACCGAAAAACAATCTATGAATTTAGAAAAGTGTACAGACTTCCCATGTGTTTGTGGTCAGAAATTCAGGTCCCAAAAGAGAGCGAAGATTCATCTTACAAAAATGGGTTGTGCTTCCCTGAAAATGGTTTAGGAGCAGCGCTCTGTCAATGCAGATAAGACGTTGGAAAACCAAGGCCAGGATGCATACCACATTGCTGAGGATATCCAAGCTGTTGAATTAAAGGATGGGATGTAACTCAAACTGCCAAGAATCAAATTTCCACCAGCGTCTGACTTGGAAGCGTGGTGTATGCCAGACAACATCATTAGCAAAACATTACGTAAAGAACTGGGAAGAAAGAATTATCAAGAACATTTAAACAAAATAGTAAAATAATCTACAGGGTTTGTAAGGATGTCTACAGCGTGAAAGAGGAAAATGATAAACCACCACCCAAAAAGAACAGACATCAAAGGTTAATGCAGGATTTAAGAAATAAAAAAAGAAATCTAAAACGGCAAATCCGTTTCGCAAATTTTGACAAGAAAGAAGGCTTGCTTAAAATCTGGCAGGACCTTAAAGAGAAACATAACGATCTTAGCAGAGTGGAAAACCTAAGGAAGAGACAAGTGAAACGGAGGAAAGATCAAGAGCGTTTCTTCCAGGGACCTTACAAATATGCAAGGAACATATTTGATAAACCAAGATCAGGTGTGTTTAAAATAGAGAAAAGTATTCTAGAGGAGCATTTAAGAGATATGTACTCTGATCCTAAACGACATATTCCTCTAGATCATAATAACAATTTATTTTGGCCAGCCATTTCTAAAGCGAAGTTCGACATGAAACCACCCACATGTGAAGAAATAAAGCGCATAATCAACAAAAGCAGGAATAAATCTACACCTGGCCCTAACGGAATACCATTCCTTCTATACAAAAAATGTCCTACACTTAAATGGTTACATACTAACTTAAAGTTAGCATGGAAAAATTACCATATCAGCCAACAGTGGATGATAGCTGATGGGGTGTACATACCCAAGGAAAAGAATTCCAAGGACATCAGTCAATTTCACTTCTCAATGTATAAGGAAAGATATTTTTCGCAGTTTTGGCATCGAGGTTGATTAAATACCTTCTTGATAATGAGTATATTGATACCTCAGTACAGAAGGGTGGTGTTCCAGGAATAGCTGGTTGCTTAGAGCATGGAAACATGATCTGGGAGGCCATTCAAAAAGCAAAGAGTAAAAGAAAAGATTTGGATGTCATTTGGTTGGACTTAGCTAATGCCTATGGATCAGTACCTCATCAAATGAGACATTTATCATCACAAATGTACCATATTCCTGAAGAAATATCTAAGATGATAGGAACTTATTTTGATGGTTTCCTCATGCATTTCACTACAAAAGACTTTACGACTAAGTGGAATAGACTTGAGGTTGGAATTGCAATGGGATGTACAGTGTCACCAATACTTTTCGTTCTAGCAATGCAGCTGATTCTCATAGTGATAAACAACAAGGCCGATGTTGTTGAACTTAATGGAGAGTGTCAAATGCCACCAGTGAAGGTGTTCATGGATGACGCTACAATCCTCTCATCCAAAGTAAATTCAACTCACAAGATATTAAGTTTGATGGACGACTTAATAAGTTGGTGTAGAATGAAATTTAAACCAAACAAGTCCAGAAGTCTTTCTCTTAGGAAAGGAAAATTGAATAAAAACATGAATTTTGCAGTAGGTGGTCAAAGAATCCCTACTGTATCAGAAAAAGTAGTGAAAAGTTTAGGTCGGTGGTATGATCAATCGTTAAAAGATACCAACCAAGTAAAAGAAACATCCAGATCATTGCAAGATCTCCATAAGATAGATCTTTGTCCTCTAAAAGGAAAATACAAGGTATGGTGCTTAGAGCATGTACTCATTCCAATGCTACTATGACCCCTACTTGTATACGAATTTGGAATGAGTAAAATTGAGTCCATGGAAAGAAAAGTAAACAAATATATCCAAAAATGGTTGGGTTTGCCTCCAGGTTTGTCTGATATTGCATTGTACTGCAGACAAGCGAAGTTAAAGTTACCGCTTAAATCGATTGTGGAGGAGTATAAATCCAGAAAAATTAGACTTCAAATGATGTTGGATGACTCCAAGGATACAGCAATAACAATATTAAATCCTACATTAAAAACAGGCAGAAAGTGGAAGGTCAGAGACACAATAACAATTGCTAAAGACAATCTAGCTTTCAAAGAAGTCATCGGATATACTCAAGCAGGAAAACAAGGGTTAGGACTAAATGAAAGGCAATGGTGGTCAAAAACATCTGGTAAAGATCGCCGAGACATGGTCATCCAAAATGTAAGGAACGAAGAAGATAATAAAAGACTCGTAAAAGGAGTTCAACAATCCCAACAAGGCCAATGGACAAACTTGGAGGAGGCTCTGCAGAAATCTATTACTTGGAAGGACATTTGGCAGATGGCCCCACTCAGGTTGAGTTTTTTAATACGTTCCACATATGAGCTGCTACCATCTAAGAACAATCTTGTTAAGTGGAAGAAAGAGAGTGATCCAACTTGTCCCCTGTGCAAGGAAAATCCACAAACATTAGAACATGTTCTTAGTTCCTGTAAAACAGCCCTTGGCAATGGAAGATATACATGGAGGCATAATAGTGTTTTGGATGAGTTGGTCAGAATTATAAAGAAATATATGAAGCCTGAGTCATCTAATTCAACCCAGAAATTTGTTGCAGAGGGAAAAAGGTATGGCGGTTCTAAGCAAACAAACAGATATCAAGCTATACCCGGAAAAAATCTCCTTAGTTCTGGTGGCATTTGGGAGGTATCTGCAGACCTTCCTGGTTGGCTTAATGATTACTCCAAAATAATATCAAGTAATGGTCTGCAACCAGATATTGTTCTTCTATTAAGGGTGAATTACAAAAGCATCCTGGTTAAATTAACAGTACCATATGAAAGCAGGATGGAACAAAGCCACGATTATAAAACTAATAAATACAAAAATCTAAAATCAGAGCTAATAAAGGAGGGGTATAATGTAAGTGTTAGAGTAGTGGAAATTGAGGTAAGGGGTTTCGTTGCAGCCACTCTGTTCCAATTTCTGGGTCAAATTGGAATCAAAGGGCGTAATAGGACCAAAAGTATGAAACGCCTAATAGAAAACACTGAAAATAGTTCTATGTGGATATGGAAGAAAAGAAATATTCCGTGGAGTGTTTCAACAAACATGACGACATGACATGATTGATCGTGAGTGCGTAATGAGGTTCACGTTGCATTCTCGGAACGCAAGGTTTGTCGTTTCTCGTTTTTCGTAAAGTAATTTCGCTGTTAGACATTTGAACAAATATAACTACACATGTATTTCGTTATAATGGGGCCTCACATCAGTGAGTGGGGCCGGTGTGCAAGTGAAACCATTCAGAAGAAGGCCCTGAAACAGTGCACATTCTCTCCTGATGACCCCAATTAAAATATAAATTCAAAAGGACAAAAGTTCAATGAAGTCATATGCCGTAGAGAAGTTCGGTGGAATTGTTATTGGTAAGAGGAGCATTTTATATTCAGCTCGCTTTAGGTGAATTTCAATTACTTTCCAGTAATTTCCTTCTTTTAAGCCATGTTTATTTCATCTATTGACCTGTGCACTAACAAAAACTTAATAAAGAAATTTTCTCTTAAGTATGCAGGCCAGTAGACAGAATAATCACCATTTAAAAGAAATGGACTGTTTACTCAAATACAGGTACCCACTAAAAAACTGTTTGAAGTAATAAAAATATGTTGAATTAAAAAATAAGACTCATTAATTCTTTAGAATGTATGATATGACTCAAAAACCATTTGCAAATTATGAGAAGTTAATGTATTTTCAGATTAATTGAAATTCTATCAAAGAGTGATCAATCGATAACTAGAGTTATAATATTCAATAAATTATTGAAGGTACAGTACACATATATGATTGACTGATTTCAGAGGTTCATGTTGAAATGATCTTCAGGGCCAGATGTTTGATAAATTAAATAGATTATCGGTCCTGAAGAGTGTTTTGACAGGAAACTCTGAAGTCAGTCAATCCGATATGTATACTGTACCCTTGTTGATTTATTGAATATAAACTTAGTCAGCAAATGCCATTTCATGCACTTTCATTTAATAGCTAAGAATAAACTGATTAATCATGTGTTTAAAAATTGTAAACTTAAATTTATATTTTGTATTTTATGCAGACGTCAGTATAAAAGAGATAAGCTTTTGGGAAAAATTGAAAAGTTAAAGAAAGATTTTGACACAAAATTGAGATTGTTATGCTTCAAAAAGTTTGAATTGGATGTTTTTCTCAAGTATGCTGAGTTGAGGTTTGTTTTTTTTTTATTAATTTTTCTCAGTTTAGAAACAATTGGCTTGATTTTTATTTAAGACTGAATCCATGATTTCTAAATATAAAACAATTGCTTTGTGTTACTCTGTATAAAATTTCAAAAGAGCTTAATGAATGAATAAATGGTGTAGTGCAAATAGACTGTTTATAATTCTGAGATAAGTCCTTATCTAAAGAGTTGTTCAGATGATTGACCTTGTTCTTTGTGTTGCTACCACAGTGTTTCAGCCAATCTATTCTACAGACTTCTTCTGGAAAGAATTGGGTCTTTTATTTTAAAGAACAAAGAAAACAAAAGAAATTTTGACTAATACACCAACTGGTTGAAGGAAGATTTCAGTACAATTCAATTTTCTTGGCTCATCAGAGAAGGAATTGGAGTGTATATCTTAGTAGATTTCTCTACAAAAAAACCAATGTAGTGTACCAATTTACATGCCCATTCAGAGATTGCATCTCTGGGACTAATAAAAAATCCAGTACATATATTGGTTTTACTACAACCATGCTCTCCCGTAGACTTACATGTCATCTTTCTGATCAGAGTACAATTAAACAACATTTCTCTGAAAAACATAAACATGGAGGTAATATCAGACAGATTTTAGTCAACAATACAATAATCCTTACTCATACACACAGTAAAAAGAACCTTCAAACAACCCACACTTAATAAAATCACCTTTAAATTTGGTCATAACACGTTACATTGCATTTGAATACATGGTTCTGTTGTCATTTTGCGCTATCACGCGGTGTGACATCATAGAACCGCATCGCAAACTTAAGAACTGCGTTTGTTATTTTTGGTAACTATTGCCGTTGCCTAGCGGAGTTTTATGTCAACACAAAATAAAATTGTCGCTGATGGTGGATGTTATTGTATTACCATCTAAATAACCTCTCTGAAGATGGCTCATGTGAGCCAAAAGCTTAGAACCAAATTAATAAAAAATTATCCAAATGTTGGAGAATTTTTGTCTTTATTTTCAACTGAAATTAAAGCCAAAATACGATGTTTAGAATGGCTCATGATTAAACATAATAGACATTCATTGTCTCTTATATTTAACAGTATATGTTTAGAAAATCTTAGTAGATATAGATAATTGCTTGCATTAAACAGTTGGATGAGAATGATGTCCTATGTATAGCTGGGAATAAGCTAAACTGATATATTATTTCTCATTTCTAATCTGCTTACTAACAATTTCTGTTAAAAAAAAAAATGAAAACCTTTTTCTCTACATACAGATTATATACCTCATGTATTTTCCTGAAATGGTTGAATTGAAAAACTTTGGTAATAATGAAAACAACTAAAAGAAATTAATTTGACAGTCTAAATTAGTGAAATGATGCACTGTTTTGGTACTTGTCAAGCAAGATGGCTACTATTCATTTTAAAACCTTCAAAAGAATCTGTTTTCAAAAGCAGTTTTAATAGTCTTTTCCTCTGTTTTTTTTTTCAATTTATTGAAATCTATTTTCACCTTCTCTTCCTTCTGGTCTATATTCAATTACCCTCAATATCCATCACAATCACACACCAACTTAGAAAAATGAATAATTATTGTCCCTTCTTCTCCCTTCTCCTCATTGCTGACTATTATTCGTAATTCCTTTGTTCAGACTGCCTGCATAATACCAAGGTCTCATAAATATATTTTTTTGTCAAGAGATCCAACAGGTATGCACTTTTCTTTACATGTAATGTGTGACCAACAGGTTAGCCATTCCTCTCTTTGTGTTCATCAGGCCAGCTTTCTCTCTTGATTGGTTCACCAATCTCACATTCAAGATATGTTTGGTTACAGTATTGATTGATATTATTTGATGACCGCGTCCCAGTTAACACTTTCTTTTCCACCGTTACGTGGAGTGGGCGTCTGATAGCTTCACTCAAACTCCTCCCTACTCTTGATGAATGCAAATGTAGAATCAGAAATGTAATAATCATCCTTGCAAGTAGGTACGCTATTAGTGTTCAGTTGGCAGACAGGAGTAAATTGGGTTGTAAAGGAACACAGACCCTGTACTCAAGTATTCATGGCTGAATGATGGATATTTATTGATCACAGTATTAATACCAAAGTCAGCAGCCAATCAGAACCTAGAGAATAGGCTTGCCCAAGTAGCAGAATGGAACACCCCCAGCCTTTTACATAAACCACTCACCAACTGGTCTAAACAGGTAGTCATAGCAGACTCAACTTGCAATACAGTAGAGTACTGGTCTGTTTGTTCAACTAAATCTTACAGCAAACACTTTCTTTTGTTCAGTTACTGATATGATTCTTGGGTATCTCCATCTATAGAGTTAAAAACTAACAGTTGCGACAATGTCTTCTAACTTCTGCTCAAACTTTTGCAATATATTATATTCAAAACACTGCCACAATGAATAATGTTTATTCTTTCTCAGCTATGAATTTATTTTTCACTAGCATCAATCTGCAAATGTCATTTTAACTGAGCCTATAGGCAACTCCTAGGTAATGTTTGATGTTTAACTTTGATCAGTTTTACTCAAAGAGCTCCAGGCTGTTAGTGATCAAGTTTGTTTTCTACTGGTTCCAGTAATGTGCAGAGGTTTGATAGTGCCTGGGCTAACTCTTTAACTGTATATTTTATATAAAACAAGTAGTGGGGCCTGTAGGGTCTAGTACTGACAAATCTGAGGAAGGAAGACATTTTAAATATGTAAAAACAGATTAAACATAAAAAGCTTTATTCAAATCAAATATAAACTAAGTTTTTATTTTATTCTTTAATCAGATGTCCTTCTGATATGGATACTGTTGCAACATCTGTTTTCTCCCTCTGCATACTACTGACTGGTTCTCACTGTTAAAAGATCTTGTTAATCACTCCTGCTATATGAGTCATATTGCCTGACTAAAATTCTCTCCAGATTGCAACTCATCCAGGACCACTGTGATTGTTAAATATGTTTTTCTTTTTTTTCTTCTTGAGAGTGGGTCATATCAATGGCCAGCTTTGTCCAATCTTTATGTGAAGTTCTATCATTTTGTGCATTCTCAATGAAGGGTTGATTGACTGACATTTGCTATGATTGTGACGCATAGCCTCGTTGGTTGTTGATGGCATTGATACAGCAATTGGTCCTCTGGTTGACCTTTTCAATGGTGATCTCCCTTGTGAATTTGTTCTCAAGAAAGTCACGTTGAATTCTCGCTAGATATCTCTCCGCCAAGTCAAACCAAGCTGGATGTGTGCGTACAATTGGGAAAATGAAAACAGCACCAAAAATAAAATGAATGATGCCTAAATAAGTTGAAGAAAGTCTTTATGTACAAAAGAAAGTAACAGAAAAACAATCACCAATCGTCTTCTTCCCAAACCCTGTTCCTATCAATCTGGCGATAGAACGAAAGTTTCAACCAATTTCTCTAAGTAGTAATTTGCGAAGCATTTTTCTTATTATTATTAATTCAAGTTTTTGGTTATCACTTCACTTCTGGTCGGAGTTTTAAGTTTGTGGCAATTTGAACTGACTTTGTCACCAAGGCTTCATGGAAATTGCCGAAGAATTGTCTTGGAGTACAGTGGGTGGCTGGCAGTGGCAGTAATTGGACTTCGTTTCCATGCAGTGCTGGAACTCAAACTAGATCTCGAACCTGAACTTAATCTGAAAAATCACTTCCTGTCTGGCTTTTAACTCTAGTTGGCCGTTTCAAAACTTTGTCTACGAAATCATTTCTTGTTTGACTTTAACTCTTTTCAGTTGGTTTCGGCAGGCTTCTCTACAGTTGGTACTCAATGGCATGGTGTCTAGATGTCTCTTTACATCTTCAGCCAGGAACTCTGAGAGGTGGCAAGCCCTGCAGTTCGTGCCCACCAACTCTGGGCTGAGAGCCGACTGGAACTGACTTTGGTCTCACAAGGCTCTGTATTTATGCTTGTTCATTTTTACTAGGGGGGGATGACGGTTACCACAGGTGTTTATGCAAATCCTAACCTCAATAGTTTTCTGTCTTCATGCATCCAATGAAATTACTCTCTTTCTGACCTTTGGGCAGAGTTATTTACATGACGTCAGCTCTTTCTATCTTCTTTTATTCAATTCAGCCAATCAGATATTTTTCTCTTTACCTGTTTTGGGCAGAGCTTATTGCATGACATCAATTCCTTTCTCAGGGAAATCCCAATTTAGTTATTCTCATAATTAATTGTTATTTTCTCTCCATCAACAAATCAACTTAAGCTTTGTACTTGACTGAATTCCCCAATCTGCAAAATTTCTCTCTTTTCACTTTGTCTATAGTTCGCAATACATCGAGCCTAACCTTTTTGAGCCTCATATCATCCACAGCTGTGTTTTGCTTTGTATTTTGCTGGAATAAAAAGTAGAATTTTTCGTTTATTGTTTTGATTCACAGACAGCATCTGGGGGGAGATTTATTCAACATTGTCCATTAACACTTTGACCTTCATTCATGTCAGCTAGCATATGCTGAAATTTTAGCTGGGAATTTTTTCTGTTTTGAGAAAAAAAAAATTTCATAACCACTTTCTGTAGCAAAGTGAATTTTAACACCAGCTGTGTCGTTGAGAATTTAGAAAAACAAACAAGTCTAGCTCTACTCACATATAATAACATGTATGTCAACAACTTTTTATCTGACCTCTGTGACCTCGATTAGCTTTGCTGTTTTATTCAAAATGAACTAATTTCTGATTCATATTTATGTTTAGTTTCTTCGCACTCTTTCTTTGGAAAAGTGAATCTTTTCTCAACAAAAAAAAATATCATCTTTTTTTTCCTTTGTTCATATTGGAACAAAATACATTTTTCCTAATTCATTCTTTTCTACCTGTAATAATTAATAATATTAAAACTAACATAATATTTCTGTTCACGCCATGTTAAATATTGCTATAATGATAACTCACCTCTCTCTGAACAGCCTCCCCTCTGACACTCAGGTCAATATAATTGGCCAGATACAGAGTTCTTGCGACTCTCATGTGATGCAGGCAGTCTAACTCCATGTACACTAAATAGCACGCCAGATCTTTGTCTAATACTTTCAGACAGTTTTTTTCTTATTTGTGTTAAGTTATTAACTTGGATCCTCTCCTCATTAAGTTGAATTGATTGACTATTTCTTCCTTGTTTTTATTTTAGGCATGTAACTGGATTTGAAGAACTTGTATTATTAAAAGAATTTGAAAAACATGAAAATGTAATTGCTGCAAAAGTTGAAGAACGTATTGAAGAAAAGATTGACATGGGGCATAAGGTAAATGATGATTGAATTTTACCAGAACAGATCCCAAAATAAACAACCATGCAGGCATATGGGTGCATGAAGAAATCAGTCATATTCATTGATTTTATACTATCTTAACTCTCTAATGTGGATGTGCTGGTGGTGCAGGCTAAGAATGTGAATCAGCAAGACAAGTTTGAATTCTTATCAAATTTTGTTACATTTACACTACTTTTGCACCTTGCACAGTTACCCAGTGACAAAATAGTGGTGTTGTGGTCAACTGTCACTGTCTTCGACCATCCGCCACGGTAGGGATGGACTTATATTTTCAATTCAATTCTCTTTATTGTTAATAGCTTAAATGTTCTATGTTTACTGTGTATTAATATTTACTCTTTGATAATGGCTTATGTGAGCCGAAAGCTTAGACCCGATAAAAAATTCAACAAATACTGTGATTTTTGTTGTCTTTCAACGACATCACCATCAAGTATATCAGACGGTATGAATGGATCCTACACAAAATTAATAGACAAAACTTGTCTATATTATTCAATGAAACCTGCATTAATGAAAAAATGCTGCCAAAATACACACAATATATATATCTATATATCTATATATATATATATATATATATATATGCTAATAGTATTATGCACTGGTTGATTTTCACTGAAAAGTTTAAATTTGGGTTAAACTGGTCAAATTTAAAAATTTTAAATCTAAAAAGGTAGTCTTTGAAATGCCAGCTAATCTTGCATACCCAGAAATGAAAATGTTATTTCCTAGCTTGTAATGACTGGTTTTCTTCTCTTCATTTAGATTGAAGAGTGTCATGAAAAGATTGAAGGCAAAAAGAAAGAACTTGAAAAGCTTCAGGAACGAGAACGAAACATTCACTCTTCATTCTTTGCTTCTTTAGGAGAAAACAATAAATTTGCTGATTATCTTACAAAAGTGTTTAAGAAAAAAATTAAGAGGTTCAAAAAGAAAGAAACTGAAGGTAAGAGATTTTTACAGTGTTTAAACATTTTATTGACTTGCTATGATTTTCAATATCAAAAGAAGCACAATGTTTTTTTACTAATAAAAATCAGTTAATAAGTTGTATTCTTTCAATCTCAGACTTTCATTAAAATACTATTAGAAAATATCTTTGTTATATGTTTATCATCATACATATATACATATGTTTATCATCTAAACTTATTTATAAATGGAACTTTGTCTGTGTGTGTGTGTGTGTGTGCGTGTGTCCATTACCTATAGACTTCAAAACCGCTGAACCAATTTTCTTGAAAATTTACACAGTTGTACTATAAGCATCTGCGAGCATTCTTAGCTAGGTTTTGTGTCAAGGTACCCCTGATAAATATCGAAAATCGAAAAAATCGTGTTATAGAAGGAGTGGTCCGATTTTAATTCAATTTGAATTATAAGAATTATAAGAAACGATATTCAGAAGTTTCAAGGTTGCAATTTTTACAATAGTGCAGAAAATCGATAATATATATATATATATATATATATATATATATATATAAAAGGCAAGATGTTTGTGTGTGTGTCTGTTTATCTGTCTGTATGTCCTCTGTACAAATCCACAATTTTTATCCGATTCTCACCAAACTTCACACAAATATTCTTTAGGCTGAGTCTGAGCTCCAGGACTGTGGGTTAGTTTTAAAGCTATCATTATACCTGAGCAACGCCAGGCTATACTGCTAGTCATACATATATCTTTATTATATGTATCATCATACATATTATATATAAGGGATGTTCATCTATTTACTTCGATGGAAACTACAAATGGACATAACATTCTGACAGGGAGCAAAATAACACTGTTATATAGAGCAAGTTTCCATTATTTTTATGAATACTGGTTATACAATTTTACCAACAAGGAATATAAATATGCATTTCATTGTTTGACGTCTTTGCAGAGGAAGATACCTAGAAAATGTCTTGTCATATGCGTCATTGTCATTTTTGCCAAAACACATTACCCAATGTCTTGATCTACTCACATATACGTTTTGGTTGACAAGCACTTCACAAGCATTTGTAAATTATCCCACTTGACTTTGCTAAAAAAACGTCATTAGGAGGTGCTCCACAAGCCTATAAAAAGGCATGCATTTCTCTCTATAGCCTCTTTTATAGCTTTTCAACTTGCATTCCAAGATGGTGTTGCATGTGGATAAAGTGTCCCCCACGGGGGCACATTTGATGATTTTCTCATTTTCATGATTTTCGCTCTTGACTTTTGTACTCTATCACACATGTTTGTTATGCACACTCACACCCAACCAAGTACATTCTCATTATATCTAGTTTCATGCTTTTTCCTTTCATCACATGTAATTCCTTGTGTTAATACATGCATTGTCATTTGTTTCATATGTATTTCTTTGTGCTGCTCATTTTTTACCTGGACTCACATTGAGTTTTTCAATATTGTTTATGGGATAAATTTTCTAGGAGCCTGTAAATATTTACTCACTAAAGTAGTGATTTTTGCAACATAATGGTCACTAAATATTTACCCAAACATAAAAGCATCCTACAACACATTGATAAATATCAGTGGGTATCACTTTTTCCTCATATGGATGAATTCAGTAAGACAACTCTTCTTTGTTGGCACTTTCATTTTGAATGACATTTTACCTGACATCTATAACAAAACAAAAAAAAAAAAAAAAACAGAAAAAAAATGGTCTGTTAATAAGAAAGTTCAATGTTGCCAACATAATATTTCCGAATATAGTGTAATGATGATAAGAGTGCCTATGCTGATGGCATAGACATTCATAGTTGGGATAAGAACAATCTCAAACAAAAAAATCAACATTCTCTTTCAGGTTTTTCGAGAAATAGAATTCAAGATAAACCTTTCCAAAATAGAAACTCTGACCTGGAATTGGAATGAATGCAGTGATTGCACATACTATAAATCAATCATAAAAATTCAGAATGTGGAATTAGTAAATACTAGCAGTATAGCCTGGTGTTGCTCAGGTGTAATGAAAGCTTTAAAACTAATCCATGGTTCTGGAGCTAAGACTCTTTGGACATTGGCATGAAAGACTAAAAAGCAATAGTTGTTTCCAGTTAAAGCGAAACCGTAGATTGAAAAAAAAATGAATGGATGTAAGTCAAATTTTGATTTCCTGGTATTGATATCAAATAAGTTTTTTTTGTTGTAAACTGAATTTTGAAGGCTAAATAAGTCTTCTGAGTAAATGGTATCATAGCTGAGACTAAGAACTACAATTATACCTACTTTGAGCCAAACCCGAAGCAAAAACTAAAATAAAAGGGCTGAAAAAAAATACAGACATACAGGCAGATAAACAGATACACACACACAAACATCTTGCCTTTTATATATATACATTATCGATTTTCTGCACTATTGTAAGAACTGCAACCTTGAAACTTCTGAATATTGTTTCTTATGTCTTTGTCTATGAGTGTATCAAATTTGATTAAAATCGAACCACTCCTTCTATAACCTGATTTTTTCGATTATCAATTTTCAATATTTATTGGGGGTACCTGGACACAAAACCTAGCTAAGAACACTTGCAGATGCTTATAGTACAACTGTGTAAATTTTCAAGATAATTGGTTCGGCTGTTTCGGAGTCTATAGGTAAAGGACACACACATGCAGACACAGTTTCATTTATAAATAAGTTTTACTGCCACTGTTTTGCAGGGGGTTACATAGGAGGAAAGTTATGAGAAAGAGTGACAGGTTATAGGGGGTGTGTCAGGAAGTGGTTAAGAGAAGGAAAAGAATACTGATGAAAGTGGAGTGGATGGAGAAAGAAGCAAGAGAGATGAAGCAGGTTAGTGAGATAGGAAATGACTATTGACTTTACATTTAAATTCTTGGAGATTATAGCTGTCGGGGAAGCAAGTGAATGGAAGAAAATTCCACAGGCGGGAAGTGCAAAAAAAGAAGCTGATGGTGTAGAATTTGCATTTACAATTTATTGTTTTCACAGTAAAAGGGTGGAAACTAGTTGCTAATCTTGTGTCTTGAGTAAATTTAGGGACATCAGTGAGCTAAGTTCATCGAAGCAGAAGCTGTGAAAGTATTTGTAGAAGAGATACAGGGAAGCCATATGGCGCTGGTGAGAAAGTGACTGTATCTGAGCTGTCAAGTCAGGATCAATCACATTACAGATTCTCTGTTGGATTTTATCAAGGACACCTAGGTGGATAGTAGGAGCACCTGACCAGATATAGCAACAGTATTCAATGCACGGGCAGATGGTAGATTTATATATGTGCAGGATTGTTTCAGGTGGAAAAAAACTTCCAGGCACAGAGAACTGACTTTCTTAGCAGCAGATTTATCTATGGATTCTATATAGTCATTTCACATGAGGTCTGTTGTGAGAGTTAAGCCGAGGAGATGCAGTGTTTTGCTTTCAGGGAGACTAGCCTGATCCATGCTAATGGTGAGGGGGTATGAGCAATTGTCTGTGATGATTAATAGATAGCAGCTTTGTTTTGGAAGCATTAAAATTCACGAGCCTTTTTTATATCCCATTTATCTGTATTAAATGTTTGTTAAATTGCAGCGTTTTTCTCTTTGGAGTGAGAAGAGGGAATTTAGATGTCAGGTTTTTCCTGATTTTATGATTGCCACTGACTAGATGAGAACTTTTTTGGTGGAAATATGAATGTTGAAGAGTTTAGGCCTTTATTTGACGGGTTACATTTTTTACTGGTGTATTTATCTTGTTTTTGTGATTGGTTGTGTTCTGAACTCTTATATAAAATTTGGAAAGAAATAGAATTGATGTTGTTTAAATTGCAGGCTCTGATGAAGAAAGTGATGAAAGCAGCTCAGATGAAAGTGACTTATCTGAATCTGATGAAGAATCAGAGTCTGAAATGGGGATGTATGACTTAGATGTGTGCCCTTCTGGTTGTGATCAGGTAAGAAGATCAATAATTATTTCAGAAATCAGCTAATGATTATTAACCCTGAACACTCTGAAGGCAGCTAAGTAAAAGGTTTGTCCTATCACTGCAGGTAACTCTGATTGCTGATTGATTTTATTTTTAACAGATGTGTTGCCATGTCCTGCTATGGCAACAAGTGAAACAAACTTGAAAGTGGTAGATTGAATAATATTTGTAAGTAATGCATATCGCTAAATGTCTTAGATTTTGTTTTTATGAGAACTGATTCAGATAATGTCTTTAGTAATCCTTAGCTGAATAATTTTATGAACTGCCTCTAACCTTTTTGATACCAATCCCCTCTCCTACTAAATGTCAGAGAATATAAGTACGTGTATATTGTTAGCTGAGCACAAATTAGACAGTCCATGTTTATGTGCAGTTTGAATTGGATAAACCTTATTAATCATTATTTGTAATGATCTTTCAATTATTAAGTAAATGCATTAGAACTTATCAAGTGATTCTGCTATAAAACTTTGCATGAATTATACAAACATTTCTTCTCCTTTGATAAAATAATTATTTTGTTCATAAATAAAAAAAACTATGACATTTATTATCATTTCTTTCTTTATCAGGATTTTGTTTTCATATAAAATTTTGGTTGAACTAAAAAATATGCTTAATCAACATATTTTATTATCTAATAGCTTGGAAAAATTAAACAGTAGCTGATATTAATGGGCTACCATAGAAATCTATAATTAATAATAGATTTTTTAAAAATATTTGTAGTTAATACTGGGTAATTTATTTTAAAATTTATAATTAATACTGGGTAATTTATTTCAAATTTTATAATTAATACTGGGTAATTTATTTCAAATTTTATAATTAATACTGGGTAATTTATTTCAAATTTTATAATTAATACTGGGTAATTTATTTCAAATTTTATAATTAATACTGGGTAATGTATTTCAAATTTTAGAATTAATACTGGGTAATTTATTTCAAATTTTATAATTAATACTGGGTAATTTATTTTAAATTTTAGAATTAATACTGGGTAATTTATTTTAAATTTTAGAATTAATACTGGGTAATTTATTTTAAATCTAAAATTAATACTGAATTTTACAGTAAGCCTTGATGTGTTAATGTAACTATAAAAAAAATTACCATAAATCTTTTTGATGATATTCTATAACTCTTCTCTCTTTTACTTATTTTACTGTTTAAACAATAAGCAGAAGTTGGCAAACATCCTTACAATAAATATTGAATAATACAAGAATGTTTATTGAATACTTAGGTTGGCAGAGTATCAGACATTGAATACTTAAGTTTGGCAGAGTATCAGTCATAGTAAAAATCATTAATTTTAATTGTAAGGAAGAGATCTATATTGTAATATTATTAGGTTTTTCAAGTGACAGGTTAGAAAAGCTGCTACAGAGCTTTTGTAATTCATATTGTTTATTGTATTTGAACATAGAATATATATAGAGATTTTTTAAAAATTATTTCATCTCAAGGTTATAATGCCATTAGAATGCAAAGAGTTACAGGAAGTGAAAATGGGGTGAATTGAGAAAAGGACAAAAAGTAACAGGGTTTAAGAAAATGGAAGATAGTGATTGATGTTGCCCTTAAGTTTTGAAAACTGTAGTTATCAAGGAAGCAAGAAATTGGAGGAGAGTTCCAAAGATGGAAAGTGCAATAAAATAGAGTTGAAAGGGCAGTTGCACCTCACTAGTTCAACAGTAAAATGGTGAGACTGAGTTGCCAATGTAGTATCTTGTTTAAATTCATGTAGAACAGTTGCCATGAAACTATGTGTAGAAAAGTGTTACGTCAGGTAACAGAAATTATGTACAATAATACAAAACAACATAATAGTATAAAAGTAGGTGTATTGACAGGAAAGAGAAGTATTTACAAGAGGTGAGGATTTGTAGAATACAGAACAAGGTAATTAGTACACAGTATCATCGTAGAGACATGATAGATTGACTAGTAGAACACTTCCGGTGCAATACCGGAAATACCCAACTGACTCGCTCACTCGATTTTCTTCCCCAAGGTATAATCACTACTATTTTATATAGTGATTCAAATAGTCCATTTCCGTGGAAAGGTGGAGAGCGCCCCAACAAAAAGATAGATGGAAGCCATGTCACATTGACTGAAGTTGAGATATCTGGTCAGGATCTATCACATTACAGATCCTTCTTTGCATTTTGTCAAGAACCTTGAGATGTACAACAGGAGCACCAAGTAAGACACGACAACAGTATTCAATGCACGAATGAATAGTAGAATTGTGGAAGAAGGGATTAGGTTTTTTATATTTCAAGTCAGCTCAGTTGGATAAAAAAACTTTTATTCCTTATTTCAGAATCATTTGTAGTAAGTCCTGATAAAAGTAAAATATACAAAAATAAAAGAACTCAAATTAATATAAGGCATTTGTGCTTTCCTTTAAAACCCTTATCTCTTTCTTTTTATCTCTCTCAGAACTTTTTTCTCTATAATTTTCTCAACTAACGAGAAGGTAACCCTCAAATAAAAAGTGGATGAAGAGGAAAAGACTGAACCTTGCTGAAAAACACTGCAGGATCAAAGCTGACTTATTTAGGACTGAAAAATACCAAAACTCAGGAAGTCTTCAAGAAAATAAAATAGTGAAACTGAAAAAATTGACACAGAGACTTTTGATGTTAGTCAAAAACAATGACACTGCCAGAGTCTCGGAGAACAGTAAAAAAGAACATAAGTTGGTACTTCTGAGCAAGAAGCAGAAGAGACAGTAACAGTGATGAAGACACTACCCCAGATAAACCAGCCATGCATGTCACATAAAAAAGTAGTAGAGAGGTCATCAGCTAAAGATATTTCTGTCCTGCTTAGGGCTGAGAATAACACAGTAGATTGACACTGGCCTAATTTCTAATATTACTGCTATCTCTATTATCATCTGCCTTCAAAAACTATCATTGCCAGACTTTCTCCAATCATACTAACAATATTTGCTTTATAGATGAACAATTTTGAGATACTGAATATCAAAGAACACACTCATCACTCTAAAAAAATTTAAAAAATATATTTATTTTCTACCTTTAAGTCAGTTTGTTTTATTCTAAAGTTTCCAGTTAAGAAAATCCTACCAACACAATATCTTCACATTTAGCAGCTCCTGACTGTGTGAAAGGGCAAGAAAGGCAGGCTTGATTCGTGTTATATTAAGCGTGTGGTGGCAGAACAAAGAAGAAACAATGGAAGTTTAGGAAATATATAATTGTATTAATGAAAAAAATAATACAAGTGGTAAATTGGTGTGGATGTCTCTTGTTAAAGGAAAGAGATCAGTAGAATCATAGAAGTTGTTTGTACAGTAGGGAAGTGAGAGTACTCATGACTTCTAATCGAAGCTTTACGACAGTGATTGCAATAAAGGGTCTGGTCCGAAATTCCCGGAGCGTACAACAGCTGAAATGTCATACAAATGGCAAAGAAAGATGTGGACAATAGTCATAATAATGTAAATACTCTAAATACTACCTCATCACTAAAATATATATCAGCATGCAGTGTGAGTATAGAAGAAACCAAAGGAGTATCCTGTACATACAGTGGTAGGATAACTCTCTAAGAGAGCTCTAAATATATATGTATATAAATAGTGATGATCATCCACGTATACTGTCTTAATATGTATAGGAAAGAATATTAATAAAAAGTTTTGAATTTAAAAACGTACTTTTTTAAACAGTATTTGTTTATTTTTATTGTATTTTTTATATTTCAGACTGCCCTCGGTCCTTCATCAGAAACAAGTGATGACCTTCATCAGAAACTTGTTTCTGATGAAGGACCGAGGGCGGTCTGAAATATAAAAAATACAATAAAAATAAACAAATACTATGTATATAAATACATATAGAGAAAATATAAGAAAAATTAAGCCAGACACGTTATTTCATGGTAAATCGAAACTATAGGCCTATTTCAGGCCAACCATCATCAGCTTCCGTCTTTATTGTACAAAGGATTTTACACAATTAAAAGAAAGAGATAAGTAGAATCATAGAAGTTGTTTGTACAGTAGAGGAGTGAGAGTAAATTTCTATGGTGATGACCTTTCACAGGTGTCATTAGAGATGGGCGGTCCCTGTTGCTGAGCATTGTAAATTGTTGCGGGTGTGCTGGCTGACTGCCTAAGAAGTCTGAAATTTTACCTTTATATGAACTGCTGCTTCTCTTATTGTGCTCTCAAGCCGGCCTTCAAAATCAGTGATCTTTTCACTGTCATGTTGTTGCAAGTCCCACACTTGACTGAGGTGCTGAAAGTTCATCAATTGACTCCTGTAGGTTCTTAGCAGGTAGGCCCTCAATTGCTTGTACAAAAATGTAGTCTGTTGTGAATCTTCTAGATAGTGGAAAGGACTAAACAGAGAAGTTGTTCAGTGATTTTAACAAACTTGGTTTCCATCCTCAGATAATGTGCAAGCTCTGGTTTTATTTGGATTGTGTATGCCTTGTTAAAATCAGTTATGAACGATTGGCATCATGTAAGGATTGTAGTTGCATGAGCAGTTTGTAGTCTGTTGAGTTCTGTGATTTATTTATGATCCTAGCTGAAGCATAGGTGAGAGCGGTCAGCATTTTCTGAAGTTCTGCTTGAAGTTTGTCAATGATTCTGGCTTGTTGTTCACTTGTAGATTTCTGGTCTATTTTCAGTTTGAGAATGGTTGCTCATTGCTATTTGATTAATTCTAGCATTTTGATGAGTAAATATCGTGTAGTCTATCTTCTTATTCTGGCCACACACTTTTGACACCAGTTGTTATATTAAGTGTAGGGTGACAACAAAAAAAAAAAGACAGGTTTAGGAAAGAAAAAATTGTATTAATGAAAGAATAATACAAGTGATAATTTGGTGTGAATGTCTCTTATTGAAAGAAAGAAATAAGTAGTCATAAAAGTTATTTGTACAGTAGGAGAGTGAGTTGTGAATTACAGTGGCGACAACCGTTTCTGGGTGTCATTGGAGATGGGAGGTCAGTGTCAATGAATGTTGAGAATCGTGGCTGGTCTGCTGGCTGGCTGCCTAAGAAGTTGTTTTGATGGGTTTTTATATCCTTTTCTTAGGCTCAGGTCGGCTTTTAATTTTTCTTTGTTTCTTTAGGCAAGAGTGTTTGCTATTGGTGAAAATTCTGGATTGTATTTTTCTTTAAGTATTTAAGTGAAATGGAAGCTATGTGCAAAGCCTATGCACAGTTAACAAAATTTTCAGTTCAGACTTGTGTTTCACAGTGTTCACATCCAGCCAATGGTGAAAATTTGTATAACATAAGAAGATCTGGTTTTAGAAAAATTATAACATTAGGGAGGATCATTTAGAATGCTTGTTAATCATTTCAGATTTCATGATCAAAGTAAAGTTATTGTGAAGTCATGTTACTAGAATACATGCTTAGTATGAATTTGAAAGTGTGTCACAATCGATCATTTGAAGACATTTATTGCAAAACCAAAAAGATGGTATACTAAAATGTACTCATTGTTCTTTTGCCATATTTTTCTGGTTCCTGCTTCAATACCAAATGACTTGAAGAATCCTCTCACAGAGTGCTTATGGTACCATATAACTCACAATGATCTGCTACATGGTAAAATAGGCACTAACTAAACTGGATTCCTCACTATGTTTACCCAATGAGGAGCATAACTAAACACCCAACAGGATAAAAAATAAGGCCTATCAAAGGGCAGATGAATCATTTTTTTAGTATTCACAAAAAATGGTATCTTTTTGCAGTAAAGTTTGCTTTCATCATTCATTGCAACTGATCCTCTACCAGCAAGCCTGGACTTACTTTTGCAGCTAGATACTGGAAATGATGTCAAGAGGGTGGCTCCTGTGCAACTTCTTACTCAAATAATTGTTTGGAATGCTCTTTGCTGTGGTACCTATACTTGATGCAGTACTAGATTGGCAATAAGGTTTCATCAGTTAAAAGTTGAATTGGCTAGATATAACCGTAAGTTCTATGCCAAGTTTCTTTTGTTACACTTCTTACTTGTGGAGCTCTCTTCCAGTTTCATGCTTTCTTCAAAATTTTAAAGGCAATATCAATTGTTATCTACTGTCTTCCTGATTACTCTTCTATTGCTCTTACTCCTTAGTAGTGTTTCTGCTTTCTAATTCTTTTATACCCAGTAACTTTTGTATCTTAGTGACTTTGCTACCTTGTTAGGGGTGAACTCATTTTTAAAAAAAAGTTACTCACATATATGGTAGTTCTGAGGAGTGCAGAAATTTCCCCTCAATAAAGTGATTATCCCTTAGGAGAGACAGGTAGGGAGAGAGAGACCATATTAATAAAACACTTCTTGAAAATATTCCAGCAATGAGCCTTAGAATTAGTCAAATGGACACCTGCTTTTTATGCTCATTAATGTAATAAATAATGATATACAGGCAGTGTAATGGATATTGGCATGAAAAATGAAATTGGTATGCTGAGTTTAAGTTCTGGGCTAGTTTGTTATATTCACTTTTGCACTAATCTCTTAGGAAATGCAATAATCTGTCTATTCTCTCCCCAACTATGGATTAAATAGCAGAATATATTGGGTTCTCTCACTTTGGATGGCAACCAGTTTAAGAAAAAGAAAACTTTAAATTCTAAACTCTGGAGAAGACAACAGAAATGACTCTTACCTTTCCCAATAATGAATGGCAGTTCAAAGAGAGAAAATACTGGACCTCGAAAAAGAAAATATTAAAAAAATTCAAATTTTACAGGATTGTAAGGCCATTTCAACAAATGAAATTTGCACAATTGGCAATTTTAATCATCATGGTAAAAATAATTGTTTTCAATTTAAATTATTGTTAAATTGTTCAATTATTGTTATTATATTTGAATTTATTTTTGAATATAAAACAAATAGTTATTTTTACCATGATAAAGATTGCCAATGATGTGAATTTCATTTGTTGAAATGACCATATGATCCTGTAGAATTTGAATTTTTTCATATGTAAAATATATATAAATTGCCTTTGTAAATTAATAATTTTAATCATATTGAACCCTTTGGCTAGATCAGTTTTAATATTTAATTTTTAATCTTATTAATAGGATCTCCTTTGGGATTTTACTATCAAGCTGCTTCCTTTTGGATTTAAACATATATATATATATAATTGAATAGAACAACACAAGAAAAAACTATTCTTAGTTCTTGTGTTTTTATTCATTTTGTTCCTTTATAGATATACTTTATCTGAAAATAATTTTTACACACACACACATATATACATCTCTTAAAAAGGAATCTGTGAAAAGTCAGGATTGCCTTTGTCCTGAATAGACATATCATTTAAAAATGAAAACAATGTAATAAAAAGTTTTCTTTCTATATTGTAACTTTTAAAGCATATGTCTGTGGTTAACACTGCCTTGCTTTATATGTATTTTGCCTTTATTAATTTTATACCTTATTTTAATAATTTGTCAGATATATACTGTTTGAAAGAATCTTATTTTTGAAATGCAGTCATTGTTTTATCACTTTGTCTGTGATATAAATTAAAAAGGCAATAAGGAGAAATCATTACAATACAGATTATAGAAGCATTTTTTCTTCATTATTATTATTGTTATTGACAGAAACAATCAAAAACAGAACCTAGGTATTTTTAAAATTCTTAAAACCGTATTGATTATTTTTATACATAAGAAAATTTATTACAACTTATAACTCATTTTTGGTTTAGTTTAATGAGAAAATTGATGTGGTCATTAATGGATATAATTTTCTTATGAAGTATAGATTTATTTAAACTTGCAATTATTGTAAAAGGATAAAAACTGAAAAATCTGGTTTTGTAATCCTGAAAGCTTTGTTTCTGACATATAACAGCAATGATGAGATTAAATGGAGTAAAATGATCTCTATGTTGACTCAAATACTTGATTTCAGATGAAGAAACTGACAATTCAGTGACTATAACAATAAATATATTGAATAACTGAACAGCTGAAGGAAAATGAGTTATCTGCCCTTGTTATTAAAATGCTATTGTCTCTTGTGAAGATATTTTCTACTTTACTTTTTGATAGACACTTTATGACAATACTTGTCAAATGAGAGAGAAACGACTGGACATTGAAGAAGAAAATGTAGAAGAAAAAAAGAACTTTGAAACTTTGAAGAAAGACATGGAATATTTAAATAAGAAAGCCAAAGTAATTCAGGCATCCTTAGAAACTGCTCAAAATGACTTGGAAGCATTTCAGGTAAGCTGTTTTAAAAAAAAAACAATTTTTTCTCATACCATTCATTATTTGACACACAAATATACAAATATAGGCAAACCTCTGTTACATAGGGCTAAGATGTATAGAGCCTACTTCAAGAGAATCCAAGTGTATTTCACCCTAACAGTTCATGCAAAGTGTCCTAAAAGTTTATTTACTTTTGCAGAAAATTTATTTGTTATAATCCATCTACCTAGGTTTTTGCTGCTCTCTGATTGTCAGTATTCCAAATCTTTAACTCTTTCAACAGTTCCCTAGCTGAAGAGCTTTGTGCCATACCTTATTGGAGGCCTTTAAGATGTCTGATGCTATGGGCCTTTCAGTATGTGTATGTTGTCAAGGGCCTTGCTATTTCTGTGTGTAATGGTGGTTAGTACATCAGCAGTAGATCAAGCAAATCAAAACCTGTACCGCTTGTCACACAAGAGGTTGTTCTTCTCCAAGTGTTCGATGACCTTCTTGTTGATAATAGTCTCAAAAAATTTGCTGATGATACTGAGGAGACTAATGATTTTGTACTGAGAGGAGGATGATCGGTTGCTTGTGTTCTTGAAGATCAAACATATGCTTGCTTTCTTCCACATGCTTGGGAAAGATTTTTCCTTCAAGCAGCAGTGAAATAATTTTGCTAGAATTGAGGATAATTCTGGGCTGATATTCTTAAGGACAACCACTAGAATTTTATCCAGGCCAGTGGCTTTTTTGGGGTACATGTTTTGGATAAGTCTAGAAAATTTTTCTTTTTTTTTTTTTAATGAAATCAATATGCTAATGAACTTGTGCTTAGTGAGACATGGCAAGTTGGAAATGGGATGGCCTTTGTCATCTAATGTTGAGTTTGGGGCAAATATTGAAGTGAAGAGCTTTATGTGAATTCTGGAAGATCACCAATCAAACTATGAATAGAGGCAAAGCAATGTCACCCAGATATATTATTCTTCTGACATAATTTGAAGAAGATAGTGTTGTGGGAACTGACGGTCCCCTGGGAGGAAAATGTAGAAGAAGCCCATGAAAGGAAGAAGTTAAAATACAACAAACTGCTGGAGAGTTGCAGGGTTAAAGGATTGAGGGCTAGCTGCACTCCTATAGAAGTGGGGACTAGAGGATTTGCAGCAAGGTCCTTAAGCAAAGCCTTAACTGATATTGGTATAGTGGGAGTAAAAAAAGGAAAGCACTCAAGTCCATAACCGAAAAAGCAGAAAGTACGGCCAATTGGTTATGGATCAAAAGAGTGAGTAGCTGGAGTTCAAAACAAATTGTGAGCTAAAATCCCCCGAAATTCTGCATTTCTGATTTTGCCCCTTAATATAAAGTGGCCTCTTAATGTAACTGTAAAAATGGTTCGCCTCTTAATATAAAGTGGCTCTGTCTGTCGCCAATTGGAAGCATTTTCAAGACTTCATACCGGGCCCAAATGTTATAAATTTTTCCAGTGTCTGAAAGCGCTTATTGAGGGTGGACCAGAGACTGATCATCTCTGGTCAGGTCGGCGCGGTGAGGGCATATCATGTTGAAAGACCTGAAACCCCTAGTGATCCATGCAAAGACATCACTGATGACACCCTCTAGTGCCAATACTACGGTGAGTATGTTTGAGTCCAGTGGTTATATCCTCCTTGACAGACAAGGTGAAACAGATTAGATCTTGTGAATTCTGGAAGATCACTAATCAAACTATGAACGGAGGCAAAGCAACTGTGCCCACTAAGATCTAATCTATTTCATTTCAACATTGGTCTGAAGAGTTCACACATAGCTGCACTTTTTCAGAATTCTCTTAAAGTGATTGTGGGTGGTTCTAAAAGAACTAATGGTCAGACTACCCTATTCCTTGCATTAGACTAAGTAGCAGTTCTGGTGAGTTATGGCTGCAGGGCCTTAAGAAGTGAACGAGGATTGATTTGGTTCTTGTTAGAATTTTTTGACGAGTATAAAACACTGCATTCAAGAAAGGATTCATTTGGAGATTAGGGTAGTAGTTTTGGAGACAACATGTTTGAAGAAGGTTGGAAAAGCAGCTTCTATCATATGGGATTGTTGGCTGACCCAGTCTGCTGTCTCATAGCGAAAAACCATTCTACAGAACTGTAAATCATGGGATGTCATTGATTTGGAGTCAATCTAGGTACTGATTGTGGAATGCTCATATGTTCTAATGGGGTGGGGTAAGACTTTTCCTATACTTTTGTCCGGGCAGGATGTTAAAAAAAGGTTAAGGAGATTGGCCTGCTCTCCCATCGCATCCAAGACTTGGGTGCATTGTGCAATGATTTGGGTCAGATCATAAGGAATATAGATGACTTTATGCTTAAAACAATCACTATAATAATAATATTTGGAGTCAAGCTCTGTAAAATTTGAAAATACTTTTGATACATACTAATAATGTTTTTATTTACTGATTATTTATCCAATACAAGGCTCAAGGTCTTTTTTAGGTAGAAATTACTGAGTAAGATTGTTGTAAGGAGAGAGGAATTAAAAAAATGCATATTATAAGGACGTGTAGGATAGATATCAGTTGACTCTGTACTAAAAGAGACTAAGATTGTTGTTATCAGGGAAGCATCCTCTCAAGAATCTGTTTTACAAGACAACAGTACTAAGGATGAAGCTGTCTGAGTGGAACTTGCTTTTTATCAAAAAACATGAAGGAAATAGGGATATAATATTATGAAGTTATAAGTAAACTTTAGATGTGTAGTAGAAATAAGTTTTGGGGTAAAAAAAAGTACTTTTGAAAAACCTCCAAATATTTTCTTAAATTATCTGAAAAATGTTTTTTGGATCTTTAAAGAGATTTTTTTTTAAAATTAAGACTGAATTTTCTATTTTCTAAAAACCTAACCGTCACATGAGAATGTCATTTGTTTGTCTTTTCTTGTTACTCCTTTCACTTTGCTTCATGAGTTCTGTCCTATTTTTTTCAGCTAGAGAAACAACAGAAACTCAATGAACTCCAAGTAGTTGTTTCGTTGCTTTTGCACCAGATTCAACACACAATAAGTAACAAGTTTCCCTCTGACGTCTCTAAAATCCTGGTCTTCCGAGATCAACAAATTACAAATTTACAACACAGAATTAAAGAACTTCATTTGGAGAAAGCACAACAAAAGAAAAATAAAAGGTAAAATAATGACCTTAATTTACTTTCTTGATTTTTCATAAATTCCTGTGATGTTTAATCTTTGCAGTACTGGTAAACAAGTAAAAGCATACACTGTAATCCTTTGTGGGTACCAAGACTTTTGTATCCCTTGATATATTGCATCCCTGGATAATTGCATACCTCAGATAGACTTTTGAAGTCTTTAAAGGCAATTATCATAAATTTTGAGAAAAACAGAGGTAGTAATCGCAAAATTTTAAAAAAGAAATAAAAAGAACAAAAAAATTTATTTTTGTTATAAATGCAATGACAGATTAACAATGTTTAAAAAAGTATTTTAGAAATTAAAAATTATTGTAGTTTTAAAAATTAATCAAAAGTTATGAATTTTGTGAGTTATTCTTTTTTTAGAAATTTACCTTGTTTTCAGGAGTATATTTATCTAATATAGTTTAAAAATCTATTTTGCTATTTTAGAATAATTAACAGTTGGTTTAGAATTAGCAACTCTTAAGAAAATATGGTAACTTCAAAAAATTACCAGAGGTATGCATTTGTCCTGTTATGCAACTGCCTGTATACCTCTCTTGTGTATAGATTGTTAGGGAGTAAAATATGCAGTTAAAAAAGCAGAGAAATTCTGAGAAGAAAAATGCTTATTGTCATGTGTAAAACATGCTCGATTTTAGAGAAAATCTTGTAAAAATGAAGAAAAGAACAGGATATTTTGTTTACTTTTGTGATTTGTAAGCTTTATGAAAATGTGATGATGACTCTTTGGGATATAAGACCACTAAATTGCCAATTTGCATTGAGAAAAATAAAAATAATGTTGACTAAATATTAACTTGCTTATTTTAGTTTTAAATAGAAAAGATTTATCTCCCTTTATTGCAATATTTCTCCAGTCAATAAATAAATCTAATTTGACCAAATTTTTCCATTTTAAGTCCTGGAAAAATTGCTCTTCAGTTCTAGACTAAAATATAAGAAGCAGCAAACTTTATACATGCAGGAATATGGTAATTCAGTTTTAGGGAATGTAAAAATAGTTTTAAAAACTAATATTTAGTTTAGTACTAATATGTGACTATAGGAATAGGCTAAGTCCATTTGCTGCCTCTTTTGTTAACAAATTTCTGCAAATAATTGATTCTCCATCTATAAAAAGGTGGATCAAGATATTGATCAAGTTCTGTCAGATGTGAACATTATCACAATTATCTTTATATGAAAGGAGTATCTCAGAATTGTAGAATCTAGTGAACAAGGTAAGGTTCATATGAGCAAGTTTGTAATATCCATTTGCCACTTTTTATAACTAAGTTCTGTTACACTAGTGATTCCCCAAATCTTTTCTCTGGGCCACATTTTTGGAATAAAAATTTGCTTGCACCCCACCAAAATTTTATGTGATAAAAAGTACATTTAAAAATAAAAACAGTGAGAGGGTTAAAGGAAGATAATCACAGATTCAATGTGAAAACATTATCATTTATAACTCTCTCCTCTGAATTGCAGACCATATTCTTAATAATTGATATAATGCAAAAATATTGCAATAATAAAATCAATCAATAATCATTTATAGCTATTTATACTGGGACTGATGCATGCAATTAAAAGTAATCCATAATATTTTAAATTTTGAAATCATTGATTTTTTGAGATATGAAGTTTTTGAAGCAGTTTCTAAATCTTTGATTATCTTTCAATCATTCTGCCTTACCTGCTATCCTCCTCTGTCGCATCTATGAGGTGTTCCGAACCATTTGGGAACAAGTGTTACACAGTATTGAATTTGTTACATTTACCCAAAATATACAGGGATAATGTTTTGGCAAGTGTTCAGGTCTCAAATTGTAGCAGATTAACATTAGTTTTGATGATAGTGATTGTCTTTTAATAGTCTTTGCATTTTATATCATGAGTAAAGCTGATAATGACTTATTTATAAAACTTGATCAGTTGTACAGAACCAGCTTGGATTTCTTTACAGTGTATCTCCTATCAAACAATAGTATATTCTCATTTTGGTTTAAATTGCTCCTTCTGGTTATATACAAAATATTAAATATGGTTACTTTTTTCTTTCTTAAAATTTCTATCATTCAGAATATGTTTCTTAGCTAAGGACCTTGTATTTCATAGTATATGACACAAGTAGGAATGGATGCTTGGTAGGTTTTTAACTGAACTTAGAAGAACTTAGGTTAGGAAAACAGCCCAAATTCCTTAGACAAAAATACTGGCAATCCTATTTTGCATTAAACTTGTAATAGAGGCAAAAGCGTATATCTCCAAATGAATTTAAAAAATTTTTTTTCAATAAAACATTTATTACCATCATTATTAACTATCTGATAAGACATTTCTCTTTGAATGCTGAAACAAATGTACAGTTTTGTAGTAGCTTGTAGTTTGCACATGTTCTAAAGTAATAATTAATAATATATATATATATATATATATATATATATATTTTATTAATATATAATTTTTTATATACAAAGAAAAATATTGTGTAAAAATATATGACAAAGTGGAAAAAAGTTTTCTTGTGATGTATTTCACCTTTTAGTCCAACAAAGTCAGAAAAGGATGAAATGTATGACAAGAGAACTTTTACCCAGAATATATATAATATATATATATATATATATATATATATATATATATATATATAGTATTTTCCCCTATTATTATCTATATATTTTTCTCACTATTATTACATATTATTATAGTTATTTATTATTATTGTTTTTGTTATTATTATTTGTTTTATTAATATTATTTTATCATCATTAGTTTTATTATTTTTATTATTATTATTTATTTTTATAGATTATTGTGTGTTATTTATATTGCTTAATTGTAATATTGTAATATGATATTTTATATGTATGTTTTAATGTTCATATATTATTTTTATTACTTAATTTATCGTAATAATTTTAATACATAGATAATTAGTATTTTAATACATATTATTTGAATGAAAGATTCCAATTGTTAACATCTTATTTTTCAAAGTTTATTTATTTATAAAAACTTGCTTAATACTTGTATACATTATTTTGCTAAAATTTTAAATGAAAAGGTATTTTGTTTTATGATCCAGACTCATAAATGCAGACATTTTGTACTTGATTCTCTCATTTGATTTTTTTTTGTATGTGTATACATTATTTTTGCTACAATTTTGAATGGAAATGTATTTTGTTGGTGTCATTTACACACATACTAATTTGTCTATAGTTTAAATACACTTGACATGCATTATTTTCACTTACTATGCTTATATTCATAACAAACATCAAATGCTTTTATTACACGTGTAGCACACACTTAAACAGACATAAGTTTTTCCTCTACATTTGAAATATCCATTGCTTTATTACAGGTGACATGTATTTGACCAATGAAATTATACCTTAATCAACATACTGTCTGTGGATTTTTAAAAGTTTTCTTAATCATTTATCTTTAAAAAATCTCTGGAGAAACTTGTTAAAGTGAAACATGTTAGATTAAAGACACTTTTTTCCTACCAGTTCTTTACTTATTCTATTGATCTTGTCAGATTTTGATCTATATATTCACCTCGTGTGTGTGTATATACATATATATATATATATAGAGAGAGAGAGAGAGAGAGAATTGTTGATATCTCCTGGACTGAAGGGTTACACAAAGGTTCATCCAATAAACTCTTGAGTCAGACTATTAAATATAACATTAATCAGCTGAGCGGCAAATTTTATATTTGTATTAATCATTTATATCTACTGATTGCTTGATGATTGTGCTGCCATATCCAATATTGCCACATTTGGAACTTTTGGTTGCTTGAAGAAGGTAGATAAGTACTTTTAATGTGTGTGTGTGTGTGTGTGTGTGAAAAAATTATTTTCAGATAAAGTGTATGTGTAAAGGAACAAAATGAATAAAAAGACAAGAGCTAAGAATAACCTAAGAATAGTTTTTTTTCGAATGTCTTTTTATTCATATACAAATTCATATATATACAAATTCATATATATACAAATCCAGAAATAAGCAGCTTGATAGTAAAATCCCAAAGGAGATCCTATTGATATGATTAAAAATTAATTATTAAACTGATCTAACCAGAGGGCCCAATGTTATTAAAATTATTTATTTACAGAGCCAATATTTATATTTTACATATAAAAGAAAATTCTAATTTTACAAGATTGTATGGCCATTTCAATGAATAAAATTCACATCAAATTTTACAAGATTGTATGGCCATTTCAGTGAATAAAATTCACATCAAATTTTACAAGATTGTATGGCCATTTCAGTGAATAAAATTCACAAATATATATATATATATATATATATATGTCACTTAGCTGATAGATGTTATCTCCAGCCTTCCAACTCCAGAGTTTCATATATATATTACTGGGCCCTGCCAAAGTTGATAATGAATATAACCGCTATTTGCTCCTAGAGCTTTAATTTAATTAGAGGAGAAAATTTCTCTTTTTATCCAACCATTGTAATATGGGAATTCATTGTCATCAGCATTAGAATTCTGGTCATAGTGAAAACTGATCAACAAAATACAATTTTAAGGAAAAACAAAAAAATAAAAAAAACAAGTTTCACAAGAAAATAAAAATTAACAAGTTTCAGCACTCCATCTGTTCACTATTATCAGAACATGCCAATTGCACAACTCTTCAGGAAGGTTTTATATTTATTGAAAACACCTGGAAGGTCTTCAGGTTGGCATCCAATATCTTCCCATATTTGCTGAATATTTGTTTTGAAAGGATGACTAATGCCTGTATGTCCATGTTTTTTTCCTTCAAGGATACTGTTCCCAGAACAGATTAAGTGCAACTAATATAATATTTGTATATGTGCCATCTAGTTTCTTTTTCAGTTTCTTTGTTAATGTCTAAGTAATGCTGTCAAAGTGCAAAACAGGTACGGCTATGGTTTGATAGAAGTCTTGTTCTTTTTATCTGGAAAAATAAGTTTCCAGACTATCAACAGCTTCTCCAGCCAGGCATGAGAATTAGGAGAGATTCTTTTCAAATATATGGTGGGAAGACAAAGTTTAGGGAGAAATGGATTTATGCCTTTCTCATGGGTATTAGTGATAAGTGGACATAAACAACCAGGTCTGAAACTTGTTGTTGAAATTTGTTTTATTGTTTTTTTTATACTGGTACATAGTAGACCACCCAATATGGAAAGACAGACAGAGGTATATATATATATATATATATATATATATACACTAGCAGTATAGCCTGGCATTGCTGGGTGTAATGAAAGCTTTAAAACTAATTCATAGTCCTGGAGCTCAGACTCTTTGGATGTTGGCACGAAAGACTAAAAAGCAATAGTTGTTTCCAGTTAAAGCGAAACTGTAGAATGAAAGAAAAATGAATGGATGTAAGTCAAATTTTGATTTCCTGGTATCGATATCAAATAAGTTTTTTTCGTCGTAAACTGAATTTTGAAGGCTAAATAAGTCCTCTGAGTAAATGATATCATAGCTGAGACTAAGAACTACAATTATACCTACTTAGAGCCAAACCCGAAGCAAAAACTAAAATAAAAAGGCTGAAAAAAATACAGATATACAGGTATATAAACAGACACACACAAACATCTTGCCTTTTATATATATATATATAAATTTTCTGCACTATTTTAAGAACTGTAACCTTGAAACTTTTGAATATCATTTCTTACGTTTTTGTCTATGAGTGTATCAAATTTGATTAAAATCGGACCATTCCTTCTATAACCCTATTTTTTCGATTTTCGATATTTAACGGGGGTACCTTGACACAAAACCTAGCTAAGAACACTCGTAGATGCTTATAGTACAACTGTGTAAATTTTTCAAGAAAATCGGTTCAGCCGTTTTGGAGTCTATAGGTAATGGACACACACACAAACAAAGTTTCATTTATAATTAAGTTTAGATTTGATGTAGATTAGATTAGATTTAGATTATATATATATATATATATATATATAAGATAATGGTTACCAATAGAAATACATTCCACAGTTAGATATTTACTTTTAAAAAGTGCTCAATACAAAAGTAGAGCATAAATATATGGTAATTATTGTTATTATTATTACTAATATTATTATAATAATAGCATACTGCAACTCAATAGCTATAAAGTTTTGGTGTTAAAACACTATCATCAGGCAGTAAAATGTGGTTAATTTATTTTATAATATATTGATAAGGAGATTAAAAAAAGAATAAAGATGTCATCCAATGAGACAAATTAAGTGGGGTGGGAGGTTATAACATTTTAAAGAATGGTGTGTGTATGACTCTATAGACAGTAGTGTTTCAATGTTTTGCCATGGAAAGCCAGACATGTCAAAAATTTTAAACCAGAAAAAGATAAAATACAAAAATCTAAATAAAAAGGGGGGAAAAAAGAGGAGGGAAGATGCAAGATATAAGAAGAAGAAAAGGGAAAACTAGCAAAGAAAAATACAAATGTTGGAAAAGATAAAAGAAAATAAAATCAAAACCAACATAAAAATAAGAATAATGATAAAAATAAAAACATTCTTAAGGGAATTTGTTCATAAGAACAAATAAAAGAATAATAGTAATTAAAAAACAATTACCAGTTCAGTAAACGAAATTTTTTCAAGTTATAAGACGAGCAAATAGTGAAAATATTGAGATAAATTTGAGATAATGTCAAATATATTTAAGGGCAAAGAAGATTCTATGGTTACAAAAATTAGTGATTTCATTATGTTGGTTCAGTAAGTCAGTTTGGGGAATTTTATTACATGGATTTTTCTTGTAAGCAAAGGGAACATATTTCATGTAATGATTTACATGTTCTAGCTTTAGTTAACTGTAGGAGTTTTATTTGCAAATGCTTTTTATTGAAAAATAAATTATGCTGGTAAAATCGAGACTTAAATTTATTCTTAGTACATCCAATATAATGTTTGGTAATATTAAGATTTTCATTAGTAGTGATAGTAGCTAGGTATACAATGGAATCTGTAAGGCATTTATTTTGCATAGGACATGTTATGGTTATAACAATTGTGAGAAATTGTATTATTATCATAATTTATGGTATGTTAGTTATAATTAATATCATAATGTTGAATTAGAATTTTATTATTGTGTTTTTTATTATCATATTAAGATTATCAGTGCAGCTATAACTAAGTTTCAGTGTATTTTTATGAACAAGTTTGCTAAGTGGATTATTAGTTGGGAAGTGTTTTTGAATTAGATTAAGGAATTTATTGCCTAACTTGGTACTAACCATTTGGTTAAATAGTGGTGTGAAGCAAATTATTTTCCTGTTTCGATTATGTTTAGTATTATGATTAATTTGTTAATGATATTTAATATCCTTGCAATTATAGTTGCTGTTTTTAGGGCTGTATTATAGTAATGACTATACTCATAGAAAATTTCTTCAATGTAGGAATTGTTAATTGTTAATGTGGTATATATTTAATAATAGATTATACCATATAGCACATTATATGTTAATGTTAAGAAAGAAGTGTGGGGAGGTAGAAAGTTTGTGATAATGGGGATTTTTTTAACATTCCTTAAATTTTATCTAAATTTTCCCAAATTTTAATCTTCTTTTTCCGACATATACCCATGAATACCCATGGACAAAATGCTTGCCTTGAGTTTTTCTCTTTATTTTTTTTTAAGCGGATCTTTTGATTTTTTTATATCACCTTTTTTGTTGTTTTTTTAAAGTGATATTATTAAAACTATTTATTTTATAATTTGTCATTTTTCACCATGGTCCTCATCCTTAAGTGTGGATTAGGATTTTGTTGTACTAAAAAACTTATATATTTCATTGACATTATTCATTCATTTGCTTGCTCTGTCTGGAACATACACATGACTCAATATTCATAAACTTTACACATATTTATTTACAAGTAACACAAAATTCTTCTTTGATAATGGCTAAAAGTATAGCTGAAAGCACTTGAAAATACAAAACCTTTGGACAATTCTTATATAATTTGAGTTCTGAAAAGAAAAAAAAAACATAAGAATACATGAAAAGTTATATAAAAAAACTTAATGATAATACTTTGTCATTTTTAATGAAACCTGCATAAAAGAGAGATTATTGCCCAAATACACAATTTTTAAATATGTATGTGCGTTTAAATTAGTATATAGAAATCCAAACAAAGTTTGAAAATTTGACAAATGGAAATGTTTCATGAAAATAGATTTGATTATGCATTTCACTATTCAAACCTTCAGTCAGTTAAGTGCCATGTGTGATACATGCTTAAGGCGATCATGTCTCAAAAGAGACATGACTGACTGGGCAGAAGATTATCCTGCAATAGGTTGCCATTGTGTTCTGTGGTAGACTGGTTGCCAACCAAGGCTATAGAACCCAATCTGTCCTATTATTTGACTCATAACTAGAGGGGGAAGAGATGTATTATATTATTATGTAGTAATTAGTGGGTGATCAGTTTATCACTTCATAACAATATAAAACTGGTCCCCCACTTTATGTCCAGTATAAGCCTTAATCATGATTCCAACTATTATATTCAGTCAGTCAGTTAAGTGCCATACGTGATACATGATCCATCAGATACGTGATCATCAGATCCAAAGATAAAAGAATGAAATGTGTGGATGTGTATTTGTGTGTATACTTAAATAATGAATCTGAGTACTTTTTCTCTAAGATGGCATTTCTTGTGATTAAAGAAGAAAGAAAAAGTAACTTTTAAAAAAGTTATACATATTTATTCTTACAATTTCTTGCTTTCAAACCATTCTGATCATAAGAGGGTTTACCTTTAATTTGATACAAAAAAGCTATGAAAATACATTAACAACTTTTGACTTGCACTAAGAATTGTAATAATGAATATTAATAACATTTTTAAAAGTCACTCATTTTCTTTTTTCTTTAATCACAAGAAACACCAGCTTAGAGAAAAAGTACTGAGATTTATTATTTAAGCATACACACCAATATACATTTCATTCTTTCATTTGTTAATCCAATGAAGCCTTGAATAGCAGAATGTTTAGTCCAATCTATTTTTATGAAATGTTTCCATTTATTATATATATATATATATATATATATATTTTAATTCAGATACTTCAATCCAAGGGAAAAAAGCAGGAAGGTAAATTCCAAAAAACCCGATCCTAATTAATATTAAAAATTTATTTTAATATTAAAAATGATACAGGAAGAGAGCTCCATGTAATAAAATATTACAGAGCAAATATATATATTAAAAAAGGATTAATTCAAAGATGTTGAATAGCCATTTCGATATGAAGATCCCCACGGGGGACGACACATCACCTCAGCAACAGAAAAAACCTTTCAGAAACTGGAGAAAAATTAGTCTACTTTTCCTTTTTAAATAGATTGCAAAGAAATTAAAAAATAAATAATAAAATAAAATAAAATAAAATAAAATAAAATAAAATAAAATAAAATAAAAATAAAGGAAAAGAAAAAGAAAAAGAAAACGAAAAAGAAAAAGAAAAAGATAGAATAAAATCAAATAAATAAGAAAAGAAAAAAAAATTGACATCGTCTGGGTTCGCAAAAAAAAGGAAGAATGTAACTAAAAATTAACAGACAGACGCGTTAAATCGACGTAGTTTAGGCAATACGGAAAAAAGGTGGTAAGAGAGATAAAAGAAGGAAGGGAGGGTAAAAGAAAGAAACTAAAGAAAAAAATTTTTTTAAATATTACAGACGCTGGACAAATTCAAAAACCTAATTTCCCCAAAACGTTGAAGTATTAGAAAAAGGCCTTTACTTAAAAAGGCATAATTATTAATAAAAGGGAATAAAAAGATATAGGATTTAAAATAAAATTATTTTTAAAAAAATTAGGTCATTTGAAATTAGACTAAATAAAGACAACACTAGGTAAAAAAAAAAAAAAAAAAAAAAAAAAAAAAATTACAATTATTATATACATACCTATAGAAGTACACACATACATACATATATATACACACACAATTCTACGAATAAGAATACATATATACACATACACACACATACATTCAATTTATTACACACTATTATACATATATATATATATAAATATATACACACATATATATTATTACACACTTATATACATATACATGCGCATACACACATATATATGTGTGTACACACCTATATACAAAAAATTCATATACACACAATATACATGTGTACACACACATGCACACACACACACACACACACACACATATATATACATATATACCTATATACACATACATACACATATTCCATATGCACTCACACACATACATATTAATGAATATTATGAAAAGGAGCATTTAAATAGCTAAAAAATTTTTTTTCCAAAATTACATATAGCCCACATACATAAATACATATACATACATATATATAAAAAAGTACATCCACACACAAACATACACATAAAAAAAAAAAAAAAAAAAAAAAAAAATTAAATTTAAAATTAAAATTAAAATTAAAAATTTTTTTAAATATTAAAAAAAATTATAGAAAAAATTTAGAATTTAAAAATAAAAATTTGAAATTAGAAGTTAAAATCCGCCCTATGGCGGCACTTGTTTATAAATTCCCTCCTAAAGTTCAAAAGTAAGTCCTGATGAGGATACTTCAAAATCAGAATCTTCTCCAATAAACACAGACGACACCTATCACGAAAACCCTTAGGGGTACAAGCTGAGCCTATTAATTTCCAGCTGATTATAGGGTCCTGCCCTTCCTCCTTCATTTCCCAGAACCTACGTGATAGTGCCGTCTGGAATCTCTGTTTAGGGTTCGAAAACGAGTACCTGTGATTATAAAGCCTCTGTTTGAAAGAGCCCGCGGACATGCCAATATAGGTCCGGTAATTGTCCTTGTTATTAGATGGAGAAATGCGGGCTTCATAAATTACATGGGTGGATTTACATTTGCCTTGCACCGGGCAGGCATCCACCGAATAACAATTGCATTTGTCGACAATTCCGGATTTAGCTTCCGTATTATTTAGTTTCATTAAAATTTGTTTATTGTGGGAATTAATTATATTATCTATATTTGAGGTGCAAGAATAACTAATTTTTAGGGTGAATCTATTAAAAATTTTATTTAAGGGATTGTTATTATTATTAAAATGTTTATCGATTAATTTGAGAAAATACCTACCAATATTTATATTAGTTAGCTTACAATAAGGAGGGTTAAACCAAATTATCTTCCTTTTTCTACATTTTCGGGTGTTTTTAGTTTTTGATGATTCTGGGTTTATAGCAGGCTTATCATATTTTAACTTATTAACAAAACCGCTTTTCTGAAGGGCCTTATTTTATTTTATTTTATTATTTATTTTTTAATTTCTTTGCAATCTATTTAAAAAGGAAAAGTAGACTAATTTTTCTCCAGTTTCTGAAAGGTTTTTTCTGTTGCTGAGGTGATGTGTCGTCCCCCGTGGGGATCTTCATATCGAAATGGCTATTCAACATCTTTGAATTAATCCTTTTTTAATATATATATATATATATATATATATTTCATTTTTAAACGAGTTATTTCATTACCTTGGTTTCTACCATGAGTAGAAACCAAGGTAGCAAAATAACTCGTTTAAAAATGAAAAATATTAAAAAGTTCTACAATATAATTGTATAGAACACTTTTTAATACAAATGTGTGCTAGTCTAACCCTATTAGGACCAAAAACTGAGTATTAAACAAACAAAATATATATATATATATATATATATATATATATATATATTTTTTTTTTTTTAAATATAACAACTTTAATCCAAAAGGAAAAGCAGGAAGGTAAATCCTAAAAACCTGATCCTAATTAATATTAATATTTTAATATTAAAAAATGATACAGGTGGAGGGCTCAATGTAATTAATATTTAAATTACACAGCCAATGAAATGTGAAATCTCTCTTAGGGATTTCATGTAGAAATGATCATACAACGATTTTGAACTTCAAAATTTATTTTTTTTATTATATTATATTATATATATATATATATATATATATATATATATATATATATATAAGGTAGATGTATGTTTTTCTTGTTATGCTAAATTAGTCAAGATTAAATTGTGCAGTCATTGTAATGTGATGGTTGTGTGCCCTTAGTTTGCGCATCACAGCAGTTTCTGTCAGAGTGGACTTTGGTCAACCTGCCCTCGTAAAATGTAAATCTATCTGTACTGGACAATAAAAGCTGTCTGGCTGCCAGAAGAATATAAACAATGTCAGCTGCAATTCAACCTCAGTTTGCCAATTCTGTCCCTCCTTGTTAATTATTATGCAGCCTCACACCTCAACAAATGCCCACATACATACATACATCCCAATGCAATGCTTAAACTTGAATATGACAAACTCCATTGCAACTACATTTGCATATAGACAGAGTGAAAAAGAAATATGACTCTTTAGAACAAATCAAGTATCCAAAATGGAACACTTTAAAGGAAGTAGTAATGGAAACAAGTCATCTAAAGAAAATAAAAACAAGAAAAATAAAGATGACAGATTCTGCTCACAACTTAATAAAAACCAGGGATGTGCAGAAATAGTACAGAAATATATGATGTTGAATGTTTTCTCTTTTTTTTACAGTAAGGATCACTCTTTACACAGCCTTAGTTGGGGACACTCAAGCTAAAGGGTTATATTAGGAGGCAGTTTGTGTGGAAGATAATGGTTTTACTCTAGTTTTAAACAGGTTGAGATTGTAGTGTTTGGGGAAACAACCTCTTGGTAGTCGGTTCCACAGAGCAGTGGTCTGTGAGAAGAAGCTAAAGACTGAAACATCAGAAATAAATGTAAGCAAGCAAAATATGAATGGCTCAATGAGAAACGTGTTGTGATTGAAAAAATGTAGAACAGAAGTAGCAGATATGCTTAAAAAGATAAAAGAATTAACAGTAGAGAAAATGTGATCTTTGGCAGGATGTATAAAATCTAAAAAGGGAACAATAAATAAAGAAGTTGAACAGTTGTAGCAGGCTTTCAAAGTGAAAGATGGCATATCAAGTGAAAAATAAAATTCCAAAGTTAGCTTGTTGCACAGTTATTATGTGAATTTTGATCAGAATCCAAAGAGGAAGATGGCAGACTATGCTCAAGGTTAGCCTGATGTATAGTTATTAGCTGAATTTTGTCTTTTTGTAATTTCTCCTAAACCCTTTATGCAATCTATTGACACAATCTCATTAGGTTACTCAGATATTTTTGCCTTCTCTAATTTAACTAATTTAAAGTTTACCTTAATTCAGTACCTCTGGTTACAATGCACCATTTCAGCTACTAACAAACTTTATCTAGAAATTCAAAGTCAAACTTAACATTGTATAGATTTGTGTATGTATGTGTGCATACACCTACACATGTGTGCATATATCATGTGGCAGGGAGATACTTAAAAGTTCTCAGCAAACAAAGACCATGTTCAAAAAAGAATTTGATGCTTGGTTTCAGAAAGTTTAAATTGTCATCACTCTCTTTATATATAAGTTTATTTTGTTTGGCTCCAGTCAGTCTTAATTAGGGAGTTCATAGCTGTGACAACCTGGGCAAGTTAAAGTTTAGTTTATCCAAATGTACATTCACCAACTTTCTTCTTCTGTGGCATGCCAGTGACAAAATATTAAAAAAAAATATCTTGGGACAAAGCACAGGGAATCATAGATCTATCTTTTTTAAAGTGAAAATAAGTGACCTTAACAAATATAAACATATATGCAATGAATAAATTGTCGTTGAAAGTATGCAAAAAATGAAAATAACACTGACATCTGATTTTAACAGATATTTACCAAAATTACACAGAAATATCTTGAAATACTAAAGAGTAAATTTATTCAATAAAATCATCATTGGCTTTAACCACTGCCACTTGATGACTTCAGAATCTTCTGAAATTTTTCTGGACGGTCTCTTCATTTAAGTTGGTGATTGCTGCCATAATCTTTGCCTTCTGTTAATCTTTGGTATTACAAGGAGTTTTGTTGATCTCTCATTTATCTGCACCCCAGACATAATAATCAAGGGGGTTGCAGTCTGGGGAGTTGAGGTGGCCAGATGTAAGGGGTGATGTGGTCACAGAAATTGTTTGACAGCCGTGACTGCGTTCTCCTGCTTGTGTGGCATGGCGCAGAGACAGAGGGTCTTTCAGTAGCCATCCTCTTGATCCAGGACAGCACTATCTTCCCAGACTATTAGATGTAGGCCTCCATGTTGTTTGTGAGGCCCTGTGGGAAGATGAATGGAGACACAAAGTCACAGTTAGTAATGATCATTTCAAATACCATGATTTTTACTGGTTATATACATTTAACTTTTTCCAAATCTTCTGCACTGTTCTCATATTGACACCAAAACATTTAGAAATATTCATGTTAAAGCTTCCAACACAAATGCAAAAGCAGTACAGCATGCCATTTCCGAATTTTTGTCTGAGTCAATTGCATTGTGGTGATCTTTTTTGCACAGATGATGCCCAACTGACCCTACTATATTGTGCAGTTGATAAAATCAAAAACAAAAAATCTCTCACTCAACTGTGCCCAACACCTAATAATCAAGGGAGTTGCAGTCTGGGGAGTTGAGATGGTCACAGACAATTTCTGTGACCACATCACTCCTTAGAGTGATGTAGTCACAGAAATTGTCTGACACCCATGAGTGAGTTCTCCTGCTTGTCTGGCATGGTGCAGATTCCTTTTGCCAGACATAGGGTCTCTTGACCCAGGGCAGCACTACCTCTTCAAGGCACTTGATGTAAGCCTCCATGTTAAGTCTGAGGCCTTGTGGGAAGATGAATGGAGGCATAACATTTCCATCACTAGTGATCACTTCAAACATTTTTGTTATCACCATTAGACTCATCCAACTCTTTCTGAATCCTCTGCACTGTCCTTAAATTGACATCCAAACACTCTGAAATGCTTACTTTAAAATGAAAATTTAAAACAGTACAGAATGCAGTTTCCAAATTTCTGGTGGAGTGAATTGTATCATGCTGCTCTTTTTTCTCATAGACGGTGCCCAACTGACCCTAACTGAGCGGTTGACAAAATCAAAAACAAAGCACATGTGCAAAATTAAAAATAAGAAATGGCACCAATTTACCCATTGCACCTTGCATGTGTGTGTGTGTGTGTGTATATATATATATATATATATATATATATATATATATATATAGTCATCCGCAGAGAGATCTGTTTCGCAGCTCATCAGTATGGTTAAATATCCAATTTCTTTTAGCCAGGATTGAAACCCAACCAAATTGGCATCAGTCGGTGATTCTACCTCTGAGCTATGGGTGCTCGATAGAAGAAGGCAGACTTTTAGCGTGTGATATACCATGTAAACATACACCAGTATCTGAGAGTGTTCTAATTCATTACTAAATGAACTATGCAGATATATATATATATATATATCTGTGTGTGTATGTGTGTGTACATATATGTGTGCCAGTATGTGTATGTATGTATGTATATATATATATGTATCAAAGAAAGAGATTGTAATGTGTGGATATGTGCTTTTTCTTTAAATTTAGTTGAAATAAGATTGTATTGACAATGTAATATGAGGTGATATTGTTTTAATATAATTGTTTGTTGTTCTGTATCCCTGGAATAGAGATCAAAGTGATCTCTATCCGGTTGTTGGCCACTGGTCAGCTTGCCCCGATAGTATGATAAATGTGTCTGCACTGGACAATAAAGACTGTCTAGTTGGAGCAACTCACCTCCACAAATAACTTTCAATCATAGCTGAACTATTACTTGCCAATTGTGCTTTGTCCCCAATCTGCCTCCACCACTCACTCTCATAATGGCAGGGGTAGATATTTTTACAACTTAGACTTTACATATAAAGACTGATTACATTTAAGCCTGATATCATTCAAACTTAACTGTACATCAAGAAAACATGTTTTGGTATTTGTTTTCTATTATTGTCTTTTAACCTCAGCCAGTTGCATTTATTTTAATTGCGAAAGAAACCTTCTCAATTTAGTAATTCATACTATTTGCATTTGGGTCATTTGATTGTTCTAAGTTTAATGATGTGCATTGTGGTGTAATGGATATCAGCTCAGAATAAGAAATCAGAGAGCCAAGTTCAAATTCATGTTGAATTTGTTGTTTTCACTTACACAAAAATATCCTTGGAAAAGGTATTCATCCATCTCTTCTCCCTCCAGATATGGTTGAATAGCAGGACAAATTGGGTTCTATAGCTTTGGTTGGCAACCAGTCTATTGATCCTCAGAGGAATAATTGATTCTTATTGTTTTATATGTTATCTGGTGATCAGCAATAAACCACATGTGTTGGTGTCAACACTTTTTTCTATATAGTGCTTTTCTTCATTCTCTGCCCATTGGGTTGGTGTCAAAGTGGGCAGTAAACTACATTTTATCTCTCAATTGTGTTTCTGTCTTCAGACAGAGTGCAATGCAGTTATGTCTTTGTATTTAGGCAGAACACAATTGAAAATTTTATTGAGAGGTGCTTGGTTTCAGGGAAGAGCTGTCCACAGTGGTACCTTCTACATTGCTTTAAAGAGTAGATAAGTAGTGTTACCAATGCCAGCACAACCAGCAATTGTGAGGGCTGGACTATTTTAAGATCTGACCTGAGTGTATACTGTGATGATAATGATCGATCCCATTTTACCCATTTTAATACTAATCACTCTGTATTACATTGAAAAATGCATGCATGAAAAATAATATTAAGATTATATTAAACCTGGAAAAGAACAGGACAAGTTATTAAACCTGGAAAAATAAAGGACAAGGTATTCTAGTGAAGTAAAAATAAGAAATTTCTTACTTAAATTATTGCATTCAAATTTTATTTTTAGCTGCAATATTTGAAGTAAGAAATTTTCTTATTTTTACTTCACTAGAATATCTTGTCCTTTACTTTTCCAGGTTTAATATAATCTTAAGAATATTACTTTTCATGCACGCATTATTTTCATGTAATCCATTATTTTTCCAGGCATTGATATTAATTTAATGTTGAAAACTGTATTCAAAAATATTAAAAAGAAAAAAAATTTATATGCAATTGATTAAAAAAACAATTAAAAAAATTGATTATTTATAATTAATTCTGATAAAATGATAAGGGATGAGCAAAGTTTGATTGGCAAAACTGATAAAAGATATCATCAGAATTTAAATGTTGAAAACCACATGCAAAAATATTAAACAGAAAAAAGTTATAAAGAATAATATTTATTATTAGAATCATTAGTCACTCACTAATGTACTAATGTAGTTAGTCTCCCTTTTTGGACTTCACATATTTTGATGTAACTTTTTTCCTACTGAACCAAAATTCAAATTTTTTTTTCAAAATGTACTTAAGGATGAAGGATGTGCATTGTAGTCCAGTGAATATTGGCTCGGAACAAGAAATCGGGGAGCCGAGTTCAAATTCCAGCCAAATTCATTGCATTCACTTACGCGCAAATACCCTTGGGAAAGGTATTAATCCATCTATTCCTTCCAGTTATGGGTTAAATAACAGGACAGATTGGGTTCTATAACCTTGGTCGGCAACCAGTCTACCACAGAAAGCAATGGCAACCTACTGCGGGATAATCTTCTGCCCAGTCAGTCATGTCTCTTTCGAGACATGATCGCCCAAGCGTGTATCACGTATGGCACTTAACTAACTGACTGACTTAAGGAGGTGTCCTATCTAACTCAGTAAACTATTTAAAATTTGGTTAAGAACTGAATTAGTGGTGAAGCTTGAAAGCTGCCTAGATTCACTCAATGCCAGACGTAAGAATATATTCAGCCACTGCTAAGGTTGAATGATAAAAAGCCATCTAATTACTAATTGTTCAATTTAGCTGAATAAAGCTTCTTAAATTGATATTTGAAATTGTTTATTCATTACACACATTCTTAGGCTCCCCACATTAAAATGACCATGTGTCACCTCCTGCCTGAGTAGGGTAAGAAGTAAATGCTAAATATTTTATGTGTTCTCATCTCTAACAGTAATGATAATATTAGCTGTTTTCTTATAAGGAAATATTTGAGATAACTGCTTTCATTCTAATTCCAGATGACAGTTTCAGTTTTGGAAAGGATTTTCTTGAGTTCAAAGAATTGATAAGGAAACTACTTCTTTTTTTTTTTTTTAGATAATGATTTTTGCTCTTTAATGACTGTAAAGTTATGTGAACTGTAACAGACCAATTCTTTTAAAAATCTAAAATATATATCCCTTATATACCTTTAAAAAAAAGAATATATATGCGTATAACTATAATTTAAACTATTCTTTGTCAAACAGGCTGACAAATACATACGGGTCTTCTATTGCAGAACATCTTATAAATAACCATAAATGTACTGCTAAATTTAGTGTGGATGCATTTTCCTTCTTAAGTACATCCCACTCTAGTTACCTCTTTAAAGTGTTGGAGGCCATCTATATTCAATCATTAAAGCCCTCACTGTTTAAACTGGAAGAACATATATTTAGCCTCCAACTCGTTTCCATTTAAGAAGTTTTTTTTTCCTTTACATCTTGTCCATTTTTTTAAAATGATAATTATTTCTTTATTAACCTCAATTTAGCTCTGTTGATCGAGGTTTGAAATTGGTTAGCTAGCCTGTTTTACAATTTTATTTTTTAAATATTATCATCATGAGTGATAATAATATATTTATCTAATTTTTTTTTTTTTTTAAATCATATCACCCCAAGCAAGACAGTTTACTGCCACTGGTGTGCAGGGGGTTACATAGGAGGAAAGTTATAAGAAACAATGACAGGTTACAAGGGATGTCAGGAAGTGGGTAAGAGAAGGATGAGAATACTGATGAGAGAGCAGTGGACAGAGAAAGGAGCATGAAAGATAGGATGCAAGTCAGTGTGATAGGAGATGACTATGGCGGTAATGAAGTTTTGTACTACCAATAATATATTTTCACACACACACACACACACACACACACACATATATATATATATATATATATATATATATAGAGAGAGAGAGAGAGAAGAAAACAAAAAACCCTTAAGAACAGAGCAGTATAAAATATAGTGAAGAAAACTCAACACATATTTTGCTTCACTTTAGAAAAGCAAAAACTATTTTGTTTGAAAGAAGACATGTCAAGGTGAGATGCTTAACCAGTTCAAAGTAATTTAGAGCATCTTATACTTTATACCAAAATGACATCAATTGCTTCAAGGGTCAGACACTGTATTGAGTCTTAATACTTTATTTATATATTTCTAATGAATCCTTAGATTTTTTATCCATTATTATTTCATACTATTGTAGATGTCCACATCTAAGTAGGGCACATCCATGCGAGAATTATGAGAAGAGAGACTATTAGCATAGAACGTACAGTTGTATCTAGAAATTAAAATTATAAAATATGAAACTTCATTGTCAGTTGAGTACTGCACTTAGATATGTAAAATTGAGGTGCCAACAAGGAAAGCTTGTCAGAACAGTTACCATGAAAATATTTGTAGAAAAGACATTTTTTTTCTTTTATAATCATATTGCCCCAAGCAAGGCCTTTTACTGCCACTGTTTTTCAGGGGTATACATAGGAGGAAAGTTATAAGAAACAATGACAGGTTATAAGGAATGTCAGGAAGTGGGTAAGGGAAGGATGAGAATACTGATGAGAGTGGAGTGGACAGAGAAAGGAGCATGAGAGAGAGAATGCAGGTTAGTGAGATAGGAGATGGCTATTGACTTTACATTTAAATTCTTGGAGATTGTAGCTGTCGGGGAAGCAAGTAAATGGAAGGGAATTCCACAGGCAGGAAATGCAAGAAAAGAAGCTGCTGGAGTAGAATTTGTGTTTACAATTTATTGGTTTCACAGTAAAATCTTGTGGCTCGAGTAAATTTATATATAGGGGGCACCAGTGAGCTAAGTTCATCGGAGCAGAAGGGAAGTTATGTTATAGTGATGGGAAACTGACTGAAGCTGAGATACCAGGTCAGGACTGATAACATTGCAGATTATTTTTTTGGTTTTATAAAGAATCTCAAATTACTTAACAAAGCACTTGACCAGATGTGAAAGCAATATTCAATACATGTATTAATGATAGACTTCAAAGGTGAAAGATAGCAAGAAAAATTGTCTAGCATTAATTTTCTTAGCAGCAGACCTAGCAATTGAATTTATATATAGATACATTAGACCAAGAAGGTGCAATACATTACTCTCCTGGAGGTTAGTATCAGCCATGCTGATAAAAAAGAAAATATCCTTTTAAGATGGTTATAAGAGAGATGTGCATTGTGGTGCAGTGGATATCAGCTCGGAACGAGAAATCGGGGAGACGAGTTTGAATTCCAGTTGAATTCATTGCATTCATTTACGTGCAAATACCCTTGGGAAAGGTACTAATCCGTCTCTTCCCTCCAGTTATGGGTTAAATAACAGGACAGATTGAGTTCTATAGCCTTGGTTGGCAATCACTCTACTGCAGAAAGCAATGGCAACCTACTGTGGGATAATCTTCTGCCCAGTCAGTCATGTCTCTTTCAAAACATGATCACCCAAGCATATTTCACATATGGCAATCAACTGACTGATAAGAGAGAAGTTTAGTTTTGGAGACATTAAAATTAACAAGCTTTATCAAATTCCAGTTAACATATTGAAGGTCATTTTTGAGTTCAGTTGTCAATTTGACTTCACTGTTAACACAAGAGTAAATAGTTGTGTAATCAGCATAGATACTGAGTTGAGAACTGATGACATTGGGGAAAGTTGTTGATGAAAATAAGTAATAAAGTAGGTCCAATTATAGAATGCTAGCAAAAAACCGTAAATTCTACTCCAACAGCTTCTTTTCTCGCGCTTCCCGCCTGTGGAACTCCCTTCCACAACTCTGCTTTCCCGACAGTTACAATCTCCAGGTGTTTAAATGTAGGGTCAATAGACACCTCCTATCACACTAACTCCCAATTATTCTCAGAACACTCTCATCTACCCAACCCTCATTCTTGGTATCCTTACCCGCCTATCACCCACCCTCTGACATTTCCTATATTTAATCATCCTTTCTCCACTCTACATAGCCCCCTGTGCAGTAGTGGCAGTGACATGCCTTGCTCGGGGTGAAATGCTTATAAAAAAAAAAATAAAATACCCACATGAATGTAAAAAGATCCAGACAAGTGGCCACTGAAGATAACTTTTATTTTATGATTTGATAAGAAAGTTTGAATCATATCAAACATTCAGCTTATAACTCCATGATCCTACAACTTGTAAAGAAGACCAGAATTTCTAACTCTGTCAAATGCATTAAAGATATCTGACACAACTACCTGAACTTCCCCATAATTATCTAAAGGTTAAGAAACTCTTTCAGAAATAACTTTTAACATGTTAGCACTTGACTTAGAGAAGCAAAAACCATTTTGTTTGTCTGAAAGAAGACACTTCAAGGTGAGATGCTTAACCTGTTCAAAGTAGTTAAGAGCATCTTGTACTTTACCAAAATGACGTCAATTGCTTCAAGGGTCAGACACCCTGAATATTAGATTAAGCATAAGTTTCACTATTCAGTGTTAATATCTATGTCCTATGTATACACTTCTTATATATATATATATATATATATTGTTATAATGCTTGTATCAACTTGAAGTTTGTGTTAATAATATTCCAGTAGAAAACACTGGAACACAATATTCGTAAAAGAACTGTTTAATCACACAGAGTAATATTGTGATAATAGCAAATATCATAGTTAGTATGACACACTTTGCAACTCCTCTCATAGTTAGTGGAAGAGTCCATGTACAAAACTTTAGTGTAACAAAGGTCAGATGCCTTTCTATATAACACACAATAGCAAGTCCTCTGATTGGTAGATTAGAGGTTTTGAGGAACATGGAACCACCTCATCATTGCTGTATTTCCAAGTTCGCCCTGATTCAGAGCAGTAGCACCTGTTAGAATACCAGTTATAGGCAAATAATGAACCACCAAACAAGTGTAAAACACTATTAAAGTATAAAAATACATTTTTTAAATAATAATACTAGCAATACATTTTTATATAAAGAAAATACCAACAATGCATATTTATAATAAAATTACTAACTACACATTTTTAAAGTAAAATAACCAGCAATACATTTTATCTGTAGTTGAAGGCATACAGTTGCATTCAAAATATGTTTAGTTGAAAGTCATAAAATTGTGTGCAAAATATTTTGGCACTAAATAAACCATAGCGACGTTGATATGCCACTAGACAAAATTAACTAACAACAACAATATACCCACATGCAACAGTGCCTCACTAATTTCATTGTTTGGCTATATTTGTATATGAAATTTTCATTGTATAATGCTTCATCTATTTAATCATTGAAGAAGTGAGAGATGTTCAGGTCATTGAGAAAAAAGTAGATTATGTTGAAAAATGAATATTTACAGCATTTAATCAAATCTGTTTTTTAATAATTAGATGATGGATTTATGGATATCTCTATGTAAATCTTTATCTGATTTTTATTTCTTAGATCTGTGATTCAAAGAAAATATGGTTCAATAAAAGCTGATATTGCTACAATCAGTTGCAAAAATTATTTTGTTTGCAAACTTTCTGTTTCAGGGAAGAACATCTGAAACATATCCAGCTTCTTAAAGATCAGCGCCTCTTTGAGCAGACAATTGCTCAGCTTGAGAACACATGTGATGAAATGATGACTGCCAAGTTTGGTCGTATTGTGGACCTGGAAATCTTGGAGACAATTACAGCTCACAGGGCAAATGCTGAGTTGAGAGACAAGGCACATTTACTGGAAGAAAATTTGACAATTGTGCGAGAGAAAAAGAAGGTATGTCAAATTGACAAATTACTTTTATCTTTTCATGCTAAATTTTTGTGATAAGTTGATTTTCTTTTTGTTTTGTTTTTAAATTTTGAATTACTTCCACTTTTTTTTTTCTTTTCAACCAATTCGTTCTCAAGATTTCTTTAGGTGACTATGGTCCATTGCCACTTACATTACTTCCTGATCATTAACAATCCATTTTCCTCTCATTTGCAATGCACAACTTACAGACTGAGTATTAAAATTGTTTAAATTGAATTTAATATAAAATATTGTAAAATTCAGTTCTTTATTGCTTTTATTAAAGAAATGCTGCTGGAATTATTCAGGTGTATTTCTGATTTTTTTGCTTTTTATATGCAGAATTAGAATAAGTAAGCTGAGAAGTCACATATCCATTCTAAATCCAACTGGCTTTAGACCCAAAACCTGGCTTCCGTATATCATATTCAATTGTACTTATTGCTAAAATACAAATGTCATGATTGCATCATATTTACCAGAATTGATGTGTCACCATCTGTGTAATTAGTAGAAATAAAAACCGAGACATATATAAGTTTATAAGTCTTTATAAGTCTTCTCACAAGTTACAAAAATATCTTTTATTATAATATTTTAGAATGCTCTTTTTATAGTATAATAATTTGCAATTCACTTCTATAGTAAATAATAACAAATCAATTTTTGTTACTCAGTTGTATATGTCTGCAGAAGACTCAAATGCCAATTCATCAGCAGTACAACAAAGAGAAAATAAGACCCCAAATTTATTTAATCGCTTTTTCAACTATACTTTGTGTGTGTATTACATGCACAGATGTGAAGAGATAGGCATTGACCATTTAAACCTTGTGTACCATATCCCAAACAAATCTATTAATAGAAAACAACATTTATGTTTTTCTTCTTAAGGCCAGTGTACTGATTGTGAGGAGTGGGATGACTATGTTAATGACATAGGTATTCATAGTTTAATCGCTTTTTCAACTATACTTTGTGTGTGTATTACATGCACAGATGTGAAGAGATGGGCATTGACCATTTAAACCTTGTGTACCATATCCCAAACAAATCTATTAATAGAAAACAACATTTATGTTTTTCTTCTTAAGACCAGTGTACTGATTGTGAGGAGTGGGATGACTATGTTAATGACATAGGTATTCATAGTTGGGATAAGAATGATCTTGAACAAAAAAATCAACATTCTCTGCCAAATGTTTCAAGAAGTAAGACTCAGGGTAAACCTTTCTAAAACAAACTTATGATCTGGAATTAGAAAGAAATGATTATGTAGTGGACTGGACAACTCGGGTACCATTTGTTATGGTTCGAACGTTATGGTAGTAATTTTTAACAGTGGAAAGTAGGTTGGTTGCCCAATCCACTACATTTATAAATAAAATAACTCAAAGCACAATGTAACGAATATAACAAAATTGTATTAAGTAAAGTTACAGGATTGATTAATTCGTGCATGCAAGATGCTCCATCAGATTACAGCCTTTTCCACTTAATGCAACACTTTCTGAAGTGCTGCCGATTCGACTCGTTTGATGAAGAATTCTTTGATTTGAAGTCGGCTGAATGGTACTTTAACCAGATCCGAAAGCTTTCAGATCAATGGCAAAAAGTCTTGGAAAATGATAGTCTTTATTTTGAGCAATAATTTTTGTTGTTTTTGCGAGTAAAATTACAATTTTTTGCAAGTGTTTTCTATTAACCTTAGATTACTTGGTGAGTAAAATTTCAATTTTTTGCAAGTATTTACAAACTTTTGGGACAACTTAATATCAAGAAAATGGCAATGAATACATTTTTAAGGAGCAAAAATGGAGTACATTATGACTATATTCCATTCACTTGAAGTGATAAAATTTGATGAAAAATTAGAAAGCATTTGACTTTCATGTTCTTTAATTGAATATAATAATTGAAATTATTTTAATCAGATGCCCAAATTGTAAAGATTTCAATATCTCAAATGTGAGAAGATAATATATTAGCCTTTAATTTTGTTGGTATAATTAGTCCTGGGTATGATGATAAACTATGTCTGACAGCAATACCTTTGATCGAAAGATTGGAGGTTATGAGGAACCACCTCTTAATTGCTGTTTTTCTTAGACCCCACCTCTCAGTGTGGTAGCATCAGTTAGGGTCTCAGCTATTGGCAAATAGTAAGCCCCTCACCCCAAACAAATGCACTATGAAAGAAAAAAATAATTAATAGTACATATACCAGCAATACATTTTTATTTAAAAATGTCTAACAATACAGGACCGGCAATACATATCATCTGTAGTTGAAAGTATACAATTATGTTAAGGAGTGGAAGCACATTTTAGGGTCCCAGCTATGGGTAAATAGTGAAAAATTAAGCAAAAATAAGACACTATAAAAGACTACAGTAAAATTACCAATTAAAGAATTAAAGCAAACTAACTCAAAATACATTTTATAATAAATTGACTAACAATACATTTTATCTGTCACTGAATGCATACAATTATGTTTAAAATATATTTAATTGAAGCCATAAAATTGAGTTCAAAATATTTACATTTTGGCATTAAATAACAACTAGATGTTATGCCACTATAAAAAATCAACCAATTGTTGGAATAAAATAAAAGATGTCATTTTGAAGCAAGTGAGCCATGAAATTACAAAGTTATTTAATGTCTGCATTTTTTTTGTGCTTTTTTATTTCAGAGCACAATTGATTATTTAAAAAAGGAACTTCTTATTCTGACACAAGAAAACACCAATCTTCTTGGCCAGATGCGTATTTTGTTGGAAGAAAGGGATCAACTTGAGACAACATTAAATATGAGACAGAAAAATATGGTAAGCATCATTTCCAATAAAACAAACTTAGGTGAGTCACTTGTTTGTCTTTTGGTAGCAATTTATATGGATAAGAAGGGAAGATAATGGTTAACTCTAGACTTGAACAGATTAAAATTAGTAATTGGAAAAATATCCTCTTGAGTTTTGTTCCACAAAGCAGATTTTTTGCAGGCAGAACCTGTTTGAATGAAATTTACTTTTCACCAATGAAATACGGAGAGAATCTTGGTGGTTTGCTACAATGTACACTACCGACCATAATTATTAGGCCACCATAGTTTTTTTAAAAGAAATGATGTATTTAAAACTAGTATTTATTGCCAAATGAAAATAGACCAGTTCTTTTGTTATTATTACTTTGTAAAGTTTTACAAGGCAAGGTAGGCAAGATGAACTCATTCGAATCACCATAAATTTTCTTCATTCTTTCATTAATGAAACTGCAATATAGGTAATTATTAAATATTTATAAGTTTATTTGATGCACATGTCATTGTGAATATTAACAAAATAACCATTCTATTTTCATTTGCAATTATTCACTTGGCAATAAATACTAAAAAATAGTATGAAATACATAATTATTTTAAAACACTGGGGTGGCCTAATAATTATAGCCGGTACTGTAAGTGTCATGGATTGATCCTAGCTGTGAAGGTTAGACCTGGCAGAATGAAGGAATATAGATTGTCAAAGAATCTTTCATGAAATATATTGTCCAAGTATCTTTTATGAAGATGTGTATTGTGATGCAGTAGATATTGTCTTGGAACAAGAAATTGGGGAGCTGAGTTCAAATTCCAGTTGAATCCCTTGCATTCACTTATACGTAAATACCCTTGGGAAAGGTATTTATCCATCTCTTTCCCCCAATTATGGGTTAAATAACAGGGCAGATTGAGTTCTATAGCCTTGGCAGGCAACCAGTCTTCTGCAGAAAGTAATGGCAACCTACTGCAGGATAATCTTCTGCTCAGTCAGTCATGTCTCTTTTGAGACATGATCGCCCAAGCGTTTATCATGTATGGCACTTAACTGACTGATCTTCCATGAAAACAGTGATAAAGCAGTGAAAGGCTCACCACACCCCAACTGTGAGAAAAGGTTGGAGGGAAGAAAATAATTCATTTTCCACAAGGACTTGGAGATCCTTTTAAATGTTTAAATTATTCTCCCTGTTTGATTTTGATATCTCCAATTTGTAATTTGCATGTTTCATTGTTCCTTTTGATAACAACCATGGATTCTGTCTTCTTGCAATTGATGTTTAGTCCTTTTGTCTTGCTTTCCTTCACTACCTTTTGTGGGCGTTCTTGTAGTTTCACTGTCTGCTATTAATACTGTGTCATCTATATATCTTTTGTTGTTAAGATTATGGCCACCAATAATGAATCCTGGTAGGACCGGCTGCCAGTATTGGTTTTTGATTTGTTATGGTTTATAAAATGGAGAGTGTTCTAAAAATAGAAAAAAGATAGACACACTGACACCAAGAATTTAAAATTGGGCGGCAAAATAAGGAACTGTTTCTTTTGGTAGGAGGAGGAGTAAGAGTAGGAGTAAGAAGTAGGAGTTAAGGACAGTAGTTTTGTGTAGGAGATTTGAAAAGGGGAAGACGCGAGTCAGTTGACCACTAGAGTCCAGAAGGGATAAGCTCGTTTACTACTAGCATCCCACAGTGATGAGAATGTAGCTAGTCTGCTCCTGTATCCACATAAAATTTAAAGGTTGTAACTTGATGTAAAAACCTAAAGTTTTATACCAAAAATAAGCATCATTACTTCAAGTTTGTGCTATCTTCTAATTATACCAAAACGAAGCAACACAACAGATTATTTTAATGTCCTTCCCAAATATGCCAATGTTAGCTAGCTGTTTTAACAGTTATTTTTTAAATACTAGGCTTTTTTTTTATGTGACTGTTATGGGTCAGCAAGGAAATCCTGTGATGTGTTGTACTGTCACCTTCTTTGGGGTTGTTGGCTGTAGTATTTTGCTTGGTTGTTGTGTAAAAGTAACTATTAAATTAATATGCCTAATTTGCATAAGTGCAATAGAGAGCCCATAAAACTTTTCACTGAGAATAAGTAAGAACAAGCTTAGTGACTGATTAGTGCTAAACTTCACTTCACATCAGTAACTATGCTGACAATTCTGAAAGACATGTCAATCAATAAATCCCAGTGAAAATGGAATGCGCAAAAACATGGCAGTAATGACCAAACTCGTGATAAGGTGGTGGATAGAAATATGAAAAGGAAAACAAAAGAAAACTCAAGTTTTACATAATTTGAAATTATAAAATTTCACTTAAAAAAAGAAAAAGGAAAGACAAATGTAAAGAATAAAAAGAAGAGAGAAAAGTGCCAAAAAGAAGAAAAAGTAAAAAAAAAGAGAGAAAAATGCGAAGAAGAAAAATTAAAAAAGAAAGAAAAAAAGAAAATGTAACAAAAAGAAAAGTGAAAAAGTTAAAGATGTTTTGCTTGGCAGCCATCTTGTGATGCTAAGTTTTTTTAACATTTATTTCAGAATTGTCTGGCATTTAAAATCAAATATTGTATGCTTCCCTGAAAGTTATCAATGTTTTATTTTTAATAACTGATTCACATAATTGAATTGATATCAGAATCCTTATTATTTCATGCACACTAATTCTCTGATGTTGATATCTTGATTATTTCTGTCTTGGAAAAAAGGAGAGATTACCTCGTCTTGCCATAGTTGTACCTTGGAGAAAAAGATAGACAACGTGCTGAATGAGTTCCCCCTATGGGCATGGACACTTTGAGGCTTCTAGTTTGAGTTTATTTACAGAGATCTTTATTTTCTTCTAATTTTAAACATGTTGGTTTAAATTTAATTATTTATGAAGTTCAGTTACACACACAAAACACATACACACAGTCTTTGATTTGTGAGAGTTGACAATGAATATAACAGTCCTGGCCACAAAAGTCCTGGTTATGATGATAAATTACATCCGGCAGCAAGGCCTCTGATCAGAAGATTTTGAATAGCATGGAACCACCTCTTAATTGTTGTTGTCCCTAGGTCCACTCTAACCCAGGGTAGTAGTATCTGTTAGGGTCCCAGCTATGGGCAAAATAGTTAACCCCCAAACTGGGATCAAAACACTTTGAAAGTATGAAAATACATTTTAATAGTAAAAATATCAACAATACATATTTGAATGAAAATACTACCAGTAGTACATTTTTGTAAATGAAATGACTAATGCTCCCAAGATAATTTAAAAATCAGTGCTAAATAGCCCATACAGAGTTGATATGCTGCTAAACAAACCCTTCTTGGCAATTGCCTAATATCTGAGCCCACTCTTCACTTGGCTCACTCAGGGTGCATCTACAGTACGTTTTGAGGCAATCTACTTTAGTAATAGCCTTTCTTGTAATCTTCCTTACTGACACTTATTTACAAATGTGGTTTTAGAAATGAAGCCAAGTTCTGCTCATTGGATCTCCATATTCAATATCTCTGTATTGTTTTAAAAAATATAGTACCAAGGAACCTTATAATGCACTGAAATTTACATTTTAAAAATTTTTTTTTTTTTAGTTTACTTTAGCTTAGATGGTTTTGACCAACAAAAGCCCTGGGTATGATGATGAACTACATCTGCCAGCAAGACCTCTGATCAGAAGATTGGAGGTTTTGAAGAATTTACCACCACCTCTTAATTGCTCATGTTTCCAGGTCCACCCTGACCTGGGTGGTAGCACTTGTTAGGGTCCCAGCTATGGGCATATAGTGAGTCCTCCCACACCCCAAACAAAAACACTATAAAAGTATAAAAATACATTTTTATAGGAAAAATACCAGCAATACATTTTTATATAAAAAAAGACCAACAATTTATTCAAAATATATTTAATTGAAGTCATAAAATTGTGTTCAAATTATTTAGATTTCAGCATTGTGGTTGATATGCTGCTAATCAAAATCAAACCACTAACTATATAATAGTCATTTTTATTACCACTTGCTGGATAGTTCGAGTAATTTTATTTGAGTAAATTGCTTATGTTCTCACTGCAGCACATTTTCCTGTCTCAAATCACTGACCTTACCAGTTATAAGATATCAGTCAAGATGATTAGTAATATAAGAATGCAGGGAGAATTTAGGTCATACTTTTTCTGAGTGCAAAAGAGATAAATAATCATTTATTGTTAATGTTTTTCACCAGTATTTCTTTGACTTTAATTTCAGTTGCAATTTCTCAAACTGTCATTCTACAACTGTCAGCAAGCAATGTTGATTGGAAATAAAGAATATGCCTCCAGCAAGATGCCAATTCATATCTCTTTTTTTTTTGTATCCTCAGGAAACCTGTCCTATTGCATTTATCTGACTAATTTTACTGTGGAAACCACAAGCTACAAAAACTAAAATCTGATATTTTTTAAATATATAACTATAGTCATCTTTGATTAAAACCTAAGCAACTTCAGTATTAATACCAGTATTGCTTCAGCAACAACTGATAAAAAAGACAAAATTAACCAGAAAATATTACTCAATACATTATTTTATATGGTATGCAAGAATTCCACTCATTCTATAAGTTTAATTATATTGAAATGTCTTTCTTTTCTATTTGTTACACTCAAACACAAAAGACTTCATCAACGTGAAGACTAATTCTTTTGTAAAAGTTAAGCAACCCATGTACTGGTCAGAATTCTGATACTTTTTTTTAATCATTTCACCAAGCAAGGCAATAAGGATGCAAGTCAGTTGAGTGCCATACATGATACACACTTAGGCGATCATATCTTTATCAATCCATGACTGACTAGAAAAGATTTTCTTGCTGTGGGTTGCCATTTCTTTCTGCAGTAGACTGGTTGCCAACCAAGGCTATAAAACCCAATCTGTCCTGTTATTCAACCCATAGCTAGAGAGAGAATAGATGAATTCATGCTTTTCCTAAGAGTATTTTTGTGCAAGTGAATGCAACAAATTCAACTGGGAATTGAACTTAGCTCTACCAATTTCCCATTCCAAGACAATATCCATTACATCACAATCCATGTACTTGTTGAAATTCTGTTGCTTTCTGTTTAATCATTTCACTCCAAGCAAGGTAATAATGGCCACTAAGATTCAAGGGGTTACTGAAAGTGAAAGGAACAGAGAGGAAAATAAAAGACCAGAGTTGAAGGTGGCAGATGATGATGATTGACATTGCATTTAAATTTTTGAAGATTACATTATCGGTCTTCCTATATGACAATGAATGTTGGAGAATTTCCTCAAAGATGATGAGGAGACTTCAAGCAGCAAGTTACCATATAATATTATTTCTTATTAATATTCATTTTTGTTGCTGTAAATGAATAAAAAGAAAGGAGAGTATGAAGAAAGAATGTTTGATTGCAAGAAGGACAGACCAAGGCATGAGTGAAAAAAATTGAGACCTCAAAATTAGAAATTTTTGTATTTGATTTGCTTTCCTGTTTAATAGACCCAAACATAAGCCATTTAAGGAATCATTTAAGTAACTTGAGCATGAATTCTTGTGCAAAAATTAAGCAATTCAAGTACTGGTCAAAATACTGAGTTGCTTATAAATTTTTTTTAAAAATCTCAAAGTGCAAGCTACAAATTAGAGATGTCAAGATTAAACATATACGTAAGATTAAATACCTGGGAAGTTTTTTCACAGAGGTTGAAAAATGAGACACCAAAATCTGATGGCTCATTGGCATAGCAAAAGATGTTTTTCAAAAATTAAAAGTATCAAGGAATAGGATATTTTCATTAAAGACAAGAGTAATGAGCTTTTAGACAATATTGACCCTCCTATATGTCAGTGAATTCTGGGCGGTTTTCTTAAAGATGAAGGATACTTGAGATAACAGAAATGTGGCTCTACAGAAGGATGCTGAGAATATCATGAATAGAGCATGTGAGTAATACGGATAGTGTAAGGATAATTATACAGACAACCAGAAAGAGTTGAAATTTCTGGAACACATAATGAGTAAAGAAGACCTGAAAAATCTGACACCCACAGAATATATTGAAAACAAAAAGAATAGAGTGAAGCAGTAGCCTTTTGAAAAAGTCATATTTTCAGTCCTCCATTGGAACACTTCCTAGATATTTAAATTTGTGTATTTGTTTCTTTTTGGTGACTCCAATTTGTTATTCGCATGTTTGGCTGTTTTTTTGTTTTTTGTTTTTTGTTTTTTGCTGACAACCATACAACTCATGAAGCATCAGAATAATTTGTTTTTTGTTTTTTGCTGACAACCATACAACTCATGAAGCATCAGAATAATTTGTTTTTTGTTTTTTGCTGACAACCATACAACTCATGAAGCATCAGAATAATTATTAACTTGAAGAGGTTGTGAAACGCAGTAAGAATGGATAGCAAAGCTCATTTTGCAGCTCATTTCCTTTGCATCAGTGAATTAAGTCCTCACTGAGTGTCTCCTCACTTTTAGCTCAACTTAGTAAAAGAAGTAGAGCATGTGTGAGGAAGATAAGACTATAAAAATGTACACCAAAATAGATAACTCAATTGGCAAGTTATTAAAATAATAAAAGTATAGAGAATTTGACATGCCTTCTTCAGGTTATACGTTTTGGAATTTCAAACTGAACCCTTTATTTACTGCACTGGGGTAGATTGTTCTTGTTTCACATGACATGCTTTTCTCAATATCTCAGTATCAGTTATTTCTCTTTAGTAACTCGACTCTTCAACTTTTTGTTTACCTCTTCTGTGGCTAGGTATTTGAACATCCAACTCTTTGGGCTAAGTCACTGTATTCCTTCAACCAATGCTTTTATTTACTGGGCTATATTATGGGCTCCAGTCGAAATTCCAATATATATCACCTAAAGAAGGCTGGGGCATACAGTGGCTGAAATGTTGTGAACATGATAATAAAGATGAGGATAACAGTCCAAATAATGTAAATACTGTAAATAGTCATAATATCTTATCTCATGGATGTGCGTTGTGGTGCAGTGGATATCAGCTCAGAATGAGAAATTGGGGAGCCAAGTTCGAATTCCAGTTGAATTCATTGCATTCACTTATGCTCAAATATCCTTGGGAAAGGTATTAATCTATCTCTTCCTTTCAGTTATGGGTTAAATAACAGGACAGATTGGGTTCTATAACCTTGGCTGGCAACCAGTCTACCGCAGAAAGCAATGGCAACCTACTGCGGGATAATCTTCTGCCCAGTCAGTCATGTTTCTTTCGAGACATGATCACACAAGCATGTTTCACGTATGGCACTTAACTGACTGATCTCATCTCAGAGATACACACAGATGATTTTTGTTATTTCCACATACTTTTAAGATTTTTTGTTGGATACATTTTCTGTCCTATACTAAGTTTTTTTTTTTTTTTTTTTAAATAAATTTTGCATTTGTCTGTTTGTAATGAGAATGATGACTACAAACTGAAAATAAAAAAAATGTCAATAAGAAATCTAATGATTTTTTTTTCCTTTTAAAAGAAAATCATGTTTTCAGTACTGTTTTTACATTTTTCTTTAAGATTATTGAAAACTCTATACCTATTTATCATATAATCTTAATAAATAATTTTTTTTTTTTTGTTAAAGTGATAATGGGAAAATCTGTGAATTTGCTGATATTTTTTAAAATTTCAAAGAGTTATTTAAACTAGCTTTTTAATATTGATATCTGTTTCTTTGATCTTCAGGGAGAAGAGTTCCAGTCAGAATCTGTGCATGCTGTTGATGAAATTGACCGTCTGCATCAGTTGTGTCAGCTGCAAGCTCATGATGCCATGACACTCAAACAAGAAATCCTCCTGCTTTCTCGTAAAGGTGGACATATCTTACCTCCCATTGAACCACCGTCTGTTCCTGTTCATTCTGCTGGCAATTATCTGAAAGCCTAAGTTTTTTCTCCTAAAATATTTATTTGTGGTATACTATTAAACTATAAGAATTATATCAATTAAAAAGCAATAAAATAAAAATTATGCTGTCTTGAAGATTTTAAAAAAAAATTTGTTTCTCATTGCTTAGAGGAGACAAAAAAGCTCAAACTATGGCCATAAACAGGAATTTTGACCAATATTTACAGTCCTATATTCTGTTATTAATGCTACCAACTTTTCTTGTAGTTCAGATCATGAGATATTTTTTTGTTCAGTGGAGCCTAGAATATGCTAACTTCATATTTTACAGAGTAGTAACACCCTGACAAAACAGGCCACCTTCTGAATGGATACTTGCAAGCTCAACTATAAATATTTGCCTAGAAATTCAAGTATTACCTATAGACTCACATATAAAGAACTGTTCAACATTAAATAAAACACTTGCTATATAGTGTAGTTTTTTTTTTTTTTTCAGGTATCTGTTGCATATTGTACATTCTTGGAATTTCAAGCATCTGTTCCTTTCACTGAATTTGAATTACTTTGATTTTGGTCCCTGATTCAAATGTTTCAGAAGTGGCATTACAAAAGATGACTTAAGAATGAATTAATACAAGATATCCCAAAATATAGCTAACAGAATAAAAACAGTCTCCTTGAATGAACTGAATAAAGGTTTCAGTATGAAATTCTAGGAATGCAACCAAATAATAATTACAAGTGAAGATGATTGTCAGATACAATGGCCAAATTGATAAAATCTGAATAGATTATGTATAGCAATGATGTAAACATATGACTGTTTGAATCCTATTAGTATGAGCTGGGAAAAGCTTGACGGATGTATATTCAAAAAAAGAAACTGATAGTGAGATATCCCATGTGGAGAAAAGTCTTGAATGTATCCATTTTAAGATAACACCTTGGTGATAAGAATAAGAAGTCTGTTGCTTCTGATAAACAGGGTTCGTTATTCATTGATCAGTTCACCTGACACTATCTTGGTGGGAGGTAACTGACATTTCAGACATCATCTCCGCTACTTCTGTCTTCTCTCACAACAGCCTAACAGACCAGATTTTCCCTTTGGCTAATGAGAACTCCATTTCCTTTTGACTATACATCTCTTCTTACTCTCAACATGACTCTTCCTCTCACTGTCCTTACCTAGAATGCAGCCTGACTATAAAAGTTCATGACTGGAACTTCCTACCTTCCAACCTTTTGACCCCAAAACTTGATATTTTTTTTTTTTTCATATTTTTGGGGAGTTGCTTTGAAACTCTCATATCTTGATTTCATTATTGGCTGTCATAAAACTGTTAGTTGCTCATTTACAGTCCACTTAAAAATGTGGTTGTTCTAACCAATCAAGAAGGAACCCATTGTGTCACAATGATAATTCCTAGTCACTGAAATTCAGATAAACGTTTACTTTAAATAGACTTCTTTGTTTTGGCTGATTGTTTCTGTTTCTTAATTATTCGACGTCAAGTAATCTCTTGTGTCTCAGTAGCTTTAATGCCTTGCTTGGGGTGAACTTGATTTTTAAAAAAATGAAAATGTTATATTTTAGTATATTTTAACCACCTGTGTCATACATATAAAAGTGTATACTAACATGTAAATACAGCTTTGAATTTATTAACAGAGACCATTGTAAAAAAGAAATATTACAAAAGAATTTTTTATAAATTTCTTATCTTCTCTCCTTTTTCCAAGTATTGTCTAGACTATTGTATTCATTCTTTGTATTATAACATGACCCCTGGCTGAATCCAGGCAGCCTCCTTGACCTTTGGCTGATTCTGCCTATTTTGCGTTGTTGATCTCGGATTAGCCAAAGCAGGACCATTTATTACCACTTGATGAAGCTGGTCCAGACATGTGAGGGTATTAGTATATAATGAAAACCAGATTTAAGACTGCAATGACACAGTAGAGATTTATATATATTAAGAAGAATAACAGAATTACAAGCAAGTCAAAGTAAATAAAAAAAATTTATATCAGTTGACTGGTATTTCAGTAGCATAATATTTGTGTTGTATTATTTCTATGGGTTGATGGTTTATTCAACTTCCAGTTATTTGAATTTGGACTGACTGTCTCTTGCAATATTCCTCTCCCCTGTTTTGTTTCTAGCAGGAGGCCTGTTTCAGTCTGACCAGATTATTCAATCTGCCATTCAAATCTTTTTCCAACCTCTTGTCCCCAAAACACGGGAGCTGAACTCACTAATTACATCTTGCATTCTGGTTTTGTTAAACAGGCACCCAAACCGAGATGGGAAGGTAATGTGTAGGTTTCCATTTCCCTCAATGTATAACTCTTACCAGCTCAAAATGAAAACAATTACATTTCACCATTTCGACTTCCAAAAGAAGGAGAGAAAAATTCACTTCCTGTTATTGTTTGCCTGCTCTTATGAACTGTCCTGGTAATCCAGTACACTGGAAACTCTCAAGGCCGTATTTTGACCTAAGGTCACATATCATCAAACCCATTGACAAATATTTTAACTAGATTTGTTTTGATAAATTCACTTAAAAATAATTTAGTATTCATTGTGCTCTGCACCTGTATTTTCCACTTACCATTTCGGCTACTTTTACCCAACAAAAATAATTGTATTCTTCAATTTTAGAGAAATCTCTTCTAATCTTGAAAATCATTTAAAATTACTACCAGCCATCTGCAAATAGGGTTACAAGTATTACTTTTGTTGGTACCACAATGCTTCAGCTAATTTATTCTAAAACTTTCTTTGGTGTACAATTTACAAGGAAATCATTAGTGATTATTATTCGAGATGTTGTTCAAACTATTGAACTCATTCTTTGTGTTGCTTTTGTTGATATCACAATATTTCAGCGAAGCTATTCTACTGGCTTCTTCAGTAAAGTGAAAGATATCTTTTTATGGAGAACAATTGCAAAAGAAACAAAAAATGTGTTCAATTGCAAGAAAAACTGTTGAAATGATAATGATTCTTCTCAAAATTCTAGACAATATTTTTTGCTTGTATTATTATTTTTTCGATAATTTGATGACCTGTATTAATCTAAAAATAACCAAAATGTGTTTTGTTTTTTAATGCTATATTCTTTCAGAATGGAGGCAATTCTTCTTCTTTTATGTGCCATGTCCTTTCAGGACGTGGGCGATCATGGCTTTCCACATCTCTCTATTCCTGGTGGCTCTTAGCATGCTTTCTCCTGTTGCACCATGCAACCCTCGTTCTGTCATCCACCTGATCAAGTCCTTCAAATATATTATCCGCTGCTTTCCTCTGTCTCTTTTTCCCTCTATCTGGCCTGTTAGTAACAGATTCTCCAAGCCCTCCTTCCTCATTGCATGTCCCAGGAACTTCAGTTGTCTCTTCCTGATGCTCAGTATTAATTTCCTTTTCATCTCCATCCTTTCTAAAACCTCATCATTGCTCACATGCTCTATCTATGATATCCACAGCATTCTTCTGTAGAACCACATTTCAGATGCTTCAAAATTTTCCTTCATCTTCAAAGATATTGTCCAACATTCACTGCCATATTGAAGAACCGACATCACAGAGCAATCCAGTACTCACCTGTTTGTTTCTAACAAAATTGTCCTGTTTCTTAATACTTTACTCAACTTCTGGAATGCTTCTTTCACCATGCCAATTTGCCTTTGGATCTCAGTGTCACACTTTCCGTCTTCTGTTAGAACACTTCCTAGGTATTTAAATTTCTGTACCTGCTTGATTTTAGAGTCCCTCACCTGTAATTGGCATTTTGGGCTACTCTTTTTGCTGATGACCATGCATTCGGTTTTCTTGCAGTTTATTTGTAGTCCTTTCTTGTCACTCTCTTCAGCTACCTTCTGTAGGAGGTCTTGTAGTTTTTAGTCTGCTATCAGCATGGTATCATCCGCGTATCTTATATTGTTTAAATTGTGGCCTCCGATGACAAATCCTGGCATAACTTCTAGGGTTCTCAGAATAGTCTCACTGTGTAAGTTGAATAGATCCGGTAAAAAGACGCATCCTTGTCTTACGCCCCTTTCAATCTTAGTATAATTGCTAAATTTGTTACCTGTCCGTATGCAGGTAGTTTGCTGCCAGTAGAGATTCTTGATTACTCTTAAGTCTTTCCCAAATATGTCAAGGCTGCCAAGCATCACCATCAGTTCTTTGTGGCGTATTTTGTCAAACACCTTTGTATAATCAATAAAACATAGGTACAAGTCCTTCTTCATTTGTATTGCCCTTTCAGAGATCATCCTAATCAAAAATATGGTGTTCCTTATTCCAGTGATGAAACCGCACTGTTCCTGTCCTATCTCTGGCCTGATTCTGCTTCTCGCTTTATTCATCAGGATTCAGACGATCAGTTTTGTTACATGGCTCATTAAACTGATGGTTCTGTGGAATTCACACCAGTTTGCTCCTGGCTTCTTAGGCAGCACTATGAAGATCAACTTGCCAAGGTCATCTGGTATTACACCACTATTATAAATTTTATTCATTATTTCTGTAATTTTCTCTATGCCAAATTCTTCCAGGGTTATCAGCAGCTCTATGACTATGCCATCTGGTCCCACTGCTTTGTTTCTGTTTAGTTTGGCTATTGCAGAATCCACTTCAGACTTTAATATTTCTGGTCTGTCCACATTTTTGTGTAGTATCGGTTGCTCTCTCTTGTCATGGAAAAGATCTTTTAAATTACATATCCAAAAAGATATTCTTTATTATCTGTAAATTACCATGATTTTTAGGAAAGATAGGGGAGTGGTTTCCCATTTCCTTTTGCACTCAAAGTCTTTCTAGATTATTTACCACCCAAAGCTCAAGAAATCAGTCTACCTTACTATTTAACCCATTGCTGGAAATGTGGACAAGAGATAGATTCATGCTTTTCCCAAAGGCACATGCAAAGCAAATGCAACTGATAAGGTTGGTATTTAAAATTTGCTTACTAATTCCACTTCCTGTACTAATAACTGTTCTGATATTTGCATATCTCTCTCCAAAATGAGGAAGGATAGTAAGGAGTTTGTTTCATGCCTTTTCTAAGAGTATCAGCTTAAAAGTGATATAAACTGCCTTAACCAGATTTCAAAGAAGGCTTACCAATTCCAATTTTCCCAGTGATAATAATTCTAGAAATTCAACTTTTATTTCTATGAGCTGACCTTGAAAAACCAAAAATGGGATTTATACTGGTTAAAAAAGAAAGCAAAAGAAAAGTAGCTGCAATGTGATTTGTTTTTCTTGGTTACTTAAAGCTACAGAAATAATTTGTCGGGTTAAATTTGGACATTCAGCCATTGTGATCACACCTGTAGTTTATTTACAGCTGCATTGCAAAGTTTACTGACGTTGTGCACAATGTTCCCTTGATAGCAGGCTGACTCAGCCCATGTCATAAAAAACATTATCACTAAAAGTAGTGACAATACTACTGCATGGTTTTCTTTTGATAATTTGATTTATTACAGAAGCTTTTTTTCATATTGGCTCTTGGCCAAATCACATTGAAACACTGGCTCTCATACAATTACTGAAGTTAAGCAACATCAAGCCCTGTCAGTCTATAGATGAGTGACTGCTTGGGTATACCAGGTGATGTTAACTTGGATATGAGGGTAGTGTAATGGATAACAGCTTGAATATTGAAATTGGTAAACCAAGTTCTAATTTCAGATAGGTACATTATATTGTGCGTTGTGGAGCATTGCATATTGGCTCGGAACGAGAAATCGGGGGGCCGAGTTCGAATTCCAGCTGAATTCATTGCATTTCACTTATGCGCAAATACCTTTGGGAAAGGTATTAATCCGTCTCTTCCTTCCAGTTATGAGTTAAATAACAGGACAGATTGGGTTCTATAGCCTTAGTCGGCAACCAGTCTACTGCAGAAAGTAATGGCAACCTACTGCGGGATAATCTTCTGCCCAATTAGTCATGTCTCTTTCAAGACATGATCACCCAAGTGTGGATCACGTATGGCACTTAACTGACTGACACTATATTCACTTATGTGCAAATGCCCTTGGGAAAGGTATGAATCCATCACTTATCCCTCTAGCTATGGATTAATTAGTATGACTTGTATCAGTAACTCATTATTATCTCTCAAAATGTCTTATAAGCTAAAAAAAAATTTACTGCTTTTAAATTATTTGCAATAGGTTGATAAGCTGTAAAACACAAATCCATCCACCAATCTCTTTCATAGTAAGTCCTTCATTTAAGCTAACCAGTTATATGAAAAATGACTGTAAAGTTAATATTTATAAAAATAATTATTCCCTAATAAATCTAAGTGCTTATGCCAAACACAAAAACCCAGTTAGTAGGAATAACAAGTCATAATAGGCGCAGATCATTAAACAGAACTCAACAACTGTGTAAAATTTTAAAGGAAAAACATTTATGACACAAGTACAAAAAAATTACAAAGACAAAGATTGTACAAAATTTTTCTTTTTGTTTTTAAGACAGGATAACCATTTCTGATTAAAAAAAAGATTATCATTGAAAAATAGAGAAAAATTATGATTTCATTTTAGAAAAAGGCAAAGATTTTGAAAATGAGAAAAGAGAAAGCAATTCAAGAAGGCAGAAAAACAAAGATGCATCCACCTTTAAAAAAAAACAAAAATACTTATTTTTGCTTGCTCCTCAAGTGTCTCTGGAGCATTTAGTAATTTTAGAAAAGTCCCTTTATATTCACACTGTGCTTGGGAAAATTTCTTTGAATTCTTTTTGTTGTCCAACCGCAGAAGAATTTTCTCTTGAACTTCAAAACTCTCCCTGCAGCTGGCTAATAACTGAAGCCTTCTTGATGGTAAATGCCGACTCCTTCTTGATGTTGATTTGCACTTTGCTATAAAATGCTCTTCTCCTTTATCTACCAACCTGAGTTCTGTTCATTCCATAAAATACGCTTACAAGGCCAACATTCAGTTTAAGATCACATCTCTCATTGGTCAGTATTTTCTATAACTTGAAATGAATCCTTTACAATTTTGGCAGATTTTAACAACTGAGCCAAAAAAGATAATGGAACAATTTTTTACACAAACTGTCTGGCCACTATAAAAATACACTTCTCTCAAAAGAATGTGTACTAAAAAAAACAACTTAAACATTTATTCAAAGCTAACATTTTTAAATGGGTAAAAAATAAAATTTGTATGTATTAAGGTAAATAGTTATCTTGTTATATCACAGGTATAATTATTAAACAAATTAATCAAAACATTATAATCTAGCAATATATATATATATATATATATATATATATATATATATATATATATATAATGGTTTAGAAATCCTAATGTTTTAAATTTGACAAGAAGAAACATTTCATGAAAATAGATTCTATTATGCATTTTTCTATCCAAGGCTTCATCAGATTCCAAAATTAAATATATGTCACTTTCCTACTGACAGGATGTGGCTTCCCTTTGTCTGTTCTATAAATACTTTCATGGCTTCTGCTCCAACGAACTTAAGTCACTGGTGCCTCTGCAACAGGTGTTTACTTGTGCAACCAGACTGGCAACTGGGTTTCACCCATCCACAGTTAGATCAACCAAATGCAGACGACAGTTCTACTCTGGCAGCTTCTTCTCTCGCACTTCCCGCCTGTGGAACTCTTGCTTTCCTGATGGCTACAACCTCCAGGAATTTAAATGCAAGATCAATACTCATTTCTTAACCACCCTGACCCTAGTTCTTTCTTCACCGCCCTGACCCTAGTTCTTTCTTCACCACCCTGTATATCCTTTCCTTTTTCTCCACCTCTGCAACTGTCATCACACCTATATTCCCTTCCTTCTCTTGCTCCTTTCTAACTGGTTTGTCCTTCTCTTCACTCTCTTCTATTAATTTTTAGTCTTATGTAGCCCCCTGCACATCAGTGGCACTACCGCCTTACCTGAGGTGATATGATTAAAAAAAAAATGTGTATTTGTGTGTATTCATTATTAAAAAATACACAACAAATACACATACATATATTTCATTCTTTTGGTTTTGGATTTGATGAAGCCTTGAATAGCAAAATATATAATCAAATCTATTTTCAATCAAATCTGTTTTCATGAAATGTTTCTATTTGTCAACTTCAAAATATATACAGGTATACTTCACCTTACATCAGTAATTTATTCTAGGAGCAGTGACTTGAGTTGAAAAATGACTTGAGTTGAATTTACTTGTCTTTAGGATAAACCACAAATAACCATTTCCAGTCCTGTATTGTATTTATAAATTCATTTTTAAAATATATGGTCAATAAGAATCTATTTTAAGTGTACAAACAAATAAATTTTAGTTTTTGATATAGTGCAGAAAAAGTAATCTAATTTTTCAAATACATGTACATAGATACTTGTAGATGTTTACAATTTGGCAATCTTTGCAGTAGATTGCAGACACTTTATTTGTGAATGTGGTTTGCTTCAAGACATTATAAAATAAATGGCAAAGCCCCAACCGTTCCATTGGATATATCTAAGGTGTTCAACAGAGTTTGGCATGCTGGCCTTCTATGTAAACTGCAGAGCTATGGTATAACTGGACATTTGTTTCAACTAATCCAGTCATTCCTCTCTAACCGCACAATGAAGGTGGTATTAAACAGACATGCCTCCCAGAACTACCATACAAACGCAGGTGTCCCCCAAGGCTCCATCTTAGGTCCTACACTCTTCCTGATATACATGAATGATCTCCCTGATTCCATAAAAGCCCAAGTAGGTTTGTACGCCAATGACACCACAGTTTACTCTCGCCTCGACCAAAAATCTGGTGTAGGCATCAAAGCTAACCTTGCAGCCGAGATTGAAAAAGACCTCCAATCCATAGTAGACTGGGGTAAGAAATGGCTAGTAAATCTTAATGCTTCTAAAATGAAGCTACTCTCAATTAACCATCATCGACAATCTCACCTACCTCCCATTAGCATGGACCAGGCTTGCCTCCAGAGAGTAAAACACTATGCCTCCTTGGTCTCACACTTTCAGCAGACCTCAAATGGAATGACTATATCGAATCCATTGCTAAATCTGCTGCTATGAAAATCGGTTCTCTGTGTAGGGCCCGGAAGTTTTTTTCGTCTAAATCTATCTTGCACATATATAAATCTACCATCTGCCCATGCATTGAATACTGCTGCCATATCTGGTTGGGTGCCCCTGCTATTCTCCTGAGGCTTCTCGATAAGGTTCAGAGGAGGGTCTGTAATGTGATAGATACCGACTTGGCAGACCGCCTGCAGTCTCTCTCCCACAGGTGTGACGTGGCTTCCCTGTGTCTCTTCTATAAATACTTTCACGGCTTCTGCTCTGATGAACTTAGATCACTGGTGCCCCCTAGATACGAATTTGCACGAGATACTAGATTAGCAACTAGATCCCACCCTTTTACAGTGAAACTGATAAAATGCAACCGCAACTTCTACTCCAACAGTTTCTTTCCTTGCACTCCCCGACTGTGGAATTCCCTTCCACATGATTGCTTCCTCGACGGCTACAATCACCAGGAGTTTAAATGTAAGGTCAATAGATACCTAACACACGAACCTGCTCCCATTCTATCAAACACTCTTTCCATCTGCCCAACCCTCATCCTCAGTATCCTTACTCATCTGTCACCTTCCTCCTGACATTCCCTATGTCTAACCACTCCTTCTCTTTACCTTCCCCTATGTAGCCCCATGAGCAATAGTGGCAGTGGAATGCCTTGCTTGGGGTGAGATGATTAAAAAAAAAAAATGATTTTGCAAGATTAAATAACAAATACAGTTATTAAAATTACTTTGTGATAATAGAAAATAAACTAATTTATGTTAAGCTTTTAACACTTTTCTAGTGATATTACGACTTCAGTATTTGTGGAACTTAAACTTGATTTTTATTGCTTCATATATTTGTTTGACATATACATATAATCAAGAATGACTTAACTCAAGGTATACCTGTAATATATATATATATATATATATATATATATATATATAGACTATTTACGCTCTCACACCCTGATTGAGCACTCTGGAAGAATGGTAGACTTTGAAAAACAGTAGTTACTCTAGCATATACGCATCGTTCATTCAGCAATGAATTAGAACACTCTCAGCTATTAGGAGTGTAAAATGATAATATACATGCCAGAAAGTCTGCCTCCTTCTACTGAGCACCCATAGCTCAGAGGTAGAATTGCCGACTGACGCCAATTTGGTTGGGTTTCAATCCTAGGTAAAAAGCAATCGGATGTCTAACCGTACTGATGAGCTGTGGTGCAGCAAAACAGATCTGTCTGCAGATGACTATATATATATATGTAATTATTCAAAGAAAAAATAATCCACTGACATTAATGTGAACAGTGTTATTCATTTTTGAGGTAAATTGGGATTTTTGTGCTTGTCAAAATATTTTCTTGAGTGTTATCTTGTTTACCAAATTACTCCTTTATTTTTTTAGACATAATTTGTCTAAATCCAAATTAAATTTAGCTTGGTTTTGTAGAAGGCTTTTATGAAACATGAGATTTCCAATTTGTCCAGTAGAGTGACACGCTTATCCGGTGTCATTTGGTATTCTTTTCTGTTATTAGGTCATTATCTTTTTGACTATTTTCATTTCTCCTGTTGACTGTTGACTGTTAATACATATGCAAAGAAACATGCCCTTGCAAAACTGTAAAGATATTTAAATCTTAAAACAAAAAGATATGATTGCATTTCTGCTGACCTGACTCGACTGGGTCAAATGTTGACTGGCGATCTAATTTTTATTTCTAAAGAAAGAAAAATATTTTTCATGTTAAAACAACATAATAATATGAATTTTCTGGTTTATGTCACTTATTGAATATAGTGTAAAGGGTGAAATTGTAAGCTTGGATGGTATTGGTTGTTAGGTTCATTCATATGTCTGTTGAACTTGAATGTAGTCTTTATTTGATAAAGGAATTATTAGCTAAAATGAGTGACATAAAGTAAATTTTTACAGGTCAGGTTTGTTTTGATCAGGCATATTACACACTTTCAGATGAAGGTGACAATGACACCTGTGATAATCAGGTCAAACGAGGGTGAGATTGCAGAGCATGGAAAATTTTTCACTGAAGATGGATATGAGCGATACCAGTGAGAGAAGGGCTGGGATGGAGTTTCTTGTCTCCCCCTCTAATACTTATGACACAGGGTCATTATTTTGATTGGATTACCAATCATATTGGGTTCTTGGTGGCTTTCTTTCCTTGTTTTAGATGCAAATGACACAAAACCCTTGATGAAGTATTATTATTGACTGGCCAATCAGAGCACTGTAATCGAGGCTTGCACCCCTATAAAAGCAGTCAGCAAAAGAGTATGAAAAAGATTGAACTAGTCTTACTACTAGTAGACCAAAACTCTCCCTGCTGGATGACTGTAGTACCATAATCCACTAAAGATCTGTTCTGTATGTCACATTTTGAACTTGCCTTCAATTAAATAGTTGAATGACTCTGGGCTGTTTAGACATAACTACAATTTCCAGTCAATCTCTTTCTCCCAGCTCAAGAATTCCTTATATCAGGAAACAACTTTGAATCTCTTTTGTTTATTTATTCATTATATATATATATTTTTATATATCAGCATGCAGTGTGGGTATAGAAGAATCCAAAGGAGTATTCTGTACATACAGTGGTAGGATAACTCTCTAAGAGTTTAAAGAGTTTAAAATAAAATACAGTGGTAGGATAAATCTCCAAGATTCTTGCTTGCTGAACTTCTTTCCAGCTCCATGTTTTCCATCTAAAAATTTAAATGCAACATCAATCACTATCTACTGTCCTCCTGATTGCTCTTTTTCCTTTTTGCTCATTATTAATGTTTCACATCCTAATTTTTTTACACTCTATAATCCCTTGTGTCTTGTGCTTTACATGGCATGATATTGATAAAAAAAAACTGAAGGTTTGGAGGGGAATTGAATGAATGGCTATGTTATGCATCACATTCTGCAGAATTTGTTCAGACCAAAGATGAAATGCTTTACAAAGGAGTTTTTGTTTTGTCATTCAGTTACTCATTATTAGTCTAATATATAGATTTCCATATCATACCTTACACACATGCACACACATATGTTTTATTGAACAATACAGGCATGTGTCTACTGATTTTTATACTGATGTTTTCCAGTTGTCTAATCAGTTACCCTTAAAGATGATATTGGAAATGATTGAAAGTACTTGGGTCAAAAAAACTAGGGGTCTTCCTTGATGAATTTCATCTTAACATCAAGAAACTGATTAGACAACTGGAAAGGATTAGTAAAACAATAAGTAGACACAATATGTCTATATTATTCAATGAAACATGTTTGATTTGAAAGAAGATATGTTGCCTAAATATAAACACACACACACGCATATATATATATATATATATATAATTGTGTATTTTGTCACCAATCCCTTTTTCATACAAGTTTCATTAAAAACAATTGAAAAGATACTGCAGTTCATTTTTTATTTAATTTGTTGTGTGTTCTTATAATTTTTAAATATATATATATATATATATATATATATATATATATACTAATGGCAGCAAAGAAAGGTCAGTGATAGCAGCAAATCCAAGGGGAAAGTTGTTAGAGCTACAGTTGAATTGAAATAAGAAATAACAGTGAAACATAAAGGTGAAATGCATGTCTTTGAAGTACTGGTGAATTTTTCAATGCCAAAATGAATGGTATAGATAGAACTGAAGAATATGAAGGTTATCAAAGCAGCAGATGGTGCAAAAGAAGTAAAAATATTAACAAAGGTCACAGAAGAAGTGAAAAAATTGTTACTGTTTCTAATTAACAAGAAACAATCAGCTGATGATGACATTCCTGAATCAATAATTTGTGAAAAGGTTGGGCAATAGGAAAAATTTTCATTTGTCAAACAAGACCTCTGAATAGGAGGTTTTGAGCAGTATAGAACCATGTCTTAATTGCTGTTGTTTCCAGATCCATCCTGATTTTGGGTAGTAGCACCTATTAGGGTCCCAGCTATGGGCAAATAATAAATCCCCAAACTAGGGTCAAAACATGAAAATATAAAAATATATATTTTTTATAGTAAAAATAACGTCAATATATTTTCATAGAAAAAAATATTATCTGCAATACATTTGATGGGTTTAAGCAAATGGATAGCAGTTTGGGAGAAAATAACAAGATAGAATATATTAAGAGCTATAAGAGACAGGAAGATGTAGAGGGCCATGATCACTTACGTTCTAAAGGGCATGGTACATAAAAGAAGATGGAATATTCAAATGATCAAAGCCCAATTTGTTTTAGATTTGTAAAAAGTAATGGCAACCTATTTCAGAAAAATCTTCTGCCCAGTGAGTCATCTCTCTTTCAAGACATGATCGCCCAAGCGTATATCACATATGGGACTTAACTGATTGACTTCATGAATTTTGATGCTCATTTCACACGATTTTTCTGATGGATGTTATTTTAATAAAGTCCGAGTGATCAGTCTTACATGTTTTACCATTTTTAGAACTTGAAATTTTATGCTTTTTGGCACTTCTGTTCTGCTGTAGTGCCTGAAATTTTATTACTTTGACAAAGATAAAATTTTATAATTTCTCTCTTGATATGAGAGGCTCTCAGCCACATCACATTGAAACATCAGCTTCTGTACTATGACTGAATTTAAGCAATGTCAAATCTAGTCACTTCCCGCTTGGGAATGCCAGGTGCAATAAGCTTGTATGTCAGATGATGTAACAGATAATGGCTCAGAATTGTTAGAATATTCCAGTTTGGCTCATAACAAGAAGGATTTTACTTAAAAGCACATTACAAATAGATCTACCAGTTTCCCTCTTCCTAGAGAGATGCAGGTTTAAAATTTGCTACTCAAAGATGAGTATCCACAACAAATAACATTTACAGTGATAAAGATCTGTCGGATTGATAAATAAAATCCATTACTTTAAAAAATTATTTACTTATGCCCAAATACCCTTGAGAAATAGCTTACAGCCATATCACGTTGAATACACCGGTTTTCGCTTGATCATCGAAGTTAAGCAACGTTGAGCCTGGTCAGTACTTAGATGGGTGTCTTACTCCCTCCCTTCCCTCCAGTTATGGGTTAAATAACAGGGTCGGACTTGGGGACCCTGCCCTTAAAAACAAATTCTAATGAATCTTGATACTCGAAAAGAAAAAAGTATTACTAGACACAAAATTTATATAAAAACAACAACAATAAATTGTTGAAAGAAAAAGATATTACCAGCAATAAATAAATAAAAATTTAGTTGGCAATAAATGACCTGCTGAGGTTGATATGCCATAAAAACAAACCAACCAACCAACCTTGAGAAATGAATCCACCTCTTTTCCTCTCAGCTATGAGTTAGTAAAACTTGTGCCCCAAAAACTCTTATTATCGCAAAAACAAATCGTATACAAACTATTTAGATTTCAGCATTGAATAACCTATAGAGTTTGATATGTAGCTATACAAAAAAGAAAATGCTTGATATGCAACACAAATTTACAAGATACAGCCATTGGTTGGTTGGTTGATTTTGTTAAGTGGCATATCAACTTCTATAGCTTATTTAATGCTTAAATTTAAGTATTTTGAGCATAATTTTATGGCTTCAACTAAATATATTTTGAAAAAATTATATGTTATCCACTACAAATAATGCATTTTTGGTAATTTTGTTTTTACATATAAAAATGTATTGTTGGTATTTTTACTTTCTTAGTGTTTTTTTTTTTTTTGTTGGGGGGATTCTTGAAATACATTTGCAAAATACAATGATAGATGTCATCAATGACGTTACCTGGCTTTCCAAACCAATATCCACTCAACAGAATTGCCATTTAAGGTTGTAACAACATCCCCCTTGGTTCACCAATTTCCCCTTCCAAGCTAACATCTACCCAGCAGAATTGCCATTTAAGGTTGTAACCGCACACCCCTTGGATCATAGATTTACCCTTCCAAGCCAACATCCACCCAACAGAATTGCCATTTAAGGTTGTAACCACATCCCCTTTGGTTCTCCGATTTACCCTTTAAAGCCAACATCCACCCAACAGAATTGCCATTTAAGTTTGTAACCATATCATCCTTGGTTCATCAATTTCCCTTTCCAAACCAATATCCACTCAACAGAAGTGCCATTTAAGGTTGTAACCACATTCCTCTTGGCTCACCGATTTCTCTTTCTAAACCAATATCCACCCAACAGAAATGCCATTTAAGGTGGTAACCACATCCCCCTTGCCTTACCAATTTCCCTTTCCAAACCAATATCCACTCAACAGAATTGCCATTTAAGGTTGTAACTACATCCCCCTTGCATCACCGATTCCCCCTTCCAAGCCAATATGCACCCAACAGAATTGCCATTTAAGGTTGTAACCACATCCCTCTTGGCTCACCAATTTCCTCTTCCAAGCCAACATCCACCCAACAGAATTGCCATTTAAGGTTTTAACCAAATCCCCCTTGGTTCACCAATTTCCTTTTCAAGCCAATATCCACCCAACAGAATTGACATTTAAATTTGTAACCACATCCTGCTTGGTTCACCAATTTCCTTTTACAAGCCAACATCCACCCAACAGAATTGCCATTCAATGTTGTAACCACACCTCTCTTGGTTTACCGATTTACCCTTCCAAGCCAACATACACCCAACAGAATTGCCATTTAAGGTTGTAACCACATCCCCCTTGGTTCTCCGATTTACCCTTCCAAGCCAACATCCACTCAACAGAATTGCCATTTAAGTTTGTAACCATATCATCCTTGGTTCATCAATTTCCCTTTCCAAACCAATATCCACTCAACAGAAGTGCCATTTAAGGTTGTAACCACATTCCTCTTGGCTCACCGATTTCTCTTTCTAAACCAATATCCACTCAACAGAATTGCCATTTAAGGTTGTAACCGCACCCCCCTTGGATCACCAATTTACCCTTCCAAGCCAACATCCACCAAACAGAATTGATATTTAAGGTTGTAACCACATCCACCTTGGTTCTCCGATTTATCCTTCCAAGCCAACATCCACTCAACAGAATTGCCATTTAAGGTTGCAACCACATTCCCCTTGGTTCTCCGATTTACCCTTCCAAGCCAACATCCACCCAATAGAATTGCCATTTAAGGTTGTAACCACATCCCCCGGGTTTCACCAATTTCCCTTTCCAAACCAATATTCACTCAACAGAATTGCCATTTAAGGTTGTAACTACATCCCCCTTGCCTCACCGATTTCCCCTTCCAAGCCAGCATCCACCCAACAGAATTGCCATTTAATATTGTAACCACATTCCCCCTTGCCTCACCAATTTCCATCTCGAAACCAATATCCACTCAACAGAATTCCCATTTAAGGTTGTAGCAACATCCCCCTTGCCTCACCAATTTCTCTCTCCAAACCAATATCCACTCAACAGAATTGCTATTTAAGGTTGTATGTTGAATCAGATTTCCAGATTACATCCATTTTATTCAAGGTAGCCTAAACTTTAGCTATCATTATTATAGTAGTTTCAAACTTTAGGTCTAATAATAATGTCTTGATGTATGCATTAATGGTGTAATTATAATGAGCAATGTAAAGATTACTAATGTTTGTCGACTTCATATTATAACAGTACAGAAATTGGATGTCTTCAAACAGGTTTTTCTGGATATTTCAGCCAACTTTACAAGTAAGCATATCACATTTGAATGACTTGAAAAAATAATCTGTGTCAACAGTAGAATCAAGATCAGCCAATGGAACAATATTAGAAGTGAGTGTCAGTATCTGTGTCTCTGTACGCATGTGCATGCGTGTGTAAAAAATAGTATGTTAAATGTATTCTCGAACAATAGCAAGTAAATAAACTGCTGTGACATGACAAATGATGTCACTGCAAAGCTTTCAGTTGGGTCAGTTATTTACTCAAAATATATGTTTGTGTGTGTGTGTGTGTGTGTGTGTGTGTGTGTGTGAGTGAGAGTAAAAGTTTCCAGTGTCCATTTTTGTATAATGTTTTTATTTTAAACTAGATACTGACTACACACTCAAAAGTGGATTTTTCAATCACAAATCTGAAAAATTTTTCACACACTGTACATGTACGTACACATGCATGCACATGATAACAGCAATGGCTACTTGTTTCCGAGTGTGTTAGGTGGAAACAGTGATCAACTCATCCTCATAGCAGATCCCACTCAGGCACATTTTATGTTCATCAAGACCCATAGAACCAACTTATGCTCACAAGACCATTGCAAGTATATGTAAATGGCTCCTTGTCTATTACAAGATATTACATTAAGGATAGTTGGTGTGTATACATAAGGCAGACACCAACCAAAATGGTCAGGAAAATAGAAGTGCACATACATTCAATAACTGTAACTGGTTACCTGATGACTGCAGGCATTGAATGCATGAAGCATGAAACTTATAATAGTGGCTGGTTAAAATAACACCTTTTTGTAATAATATCTAATAATCTGCCACTTTATACATATGTCACTAGACAAATCCTTTGATTGTTATTTTGTTATATATATATATATATTGATTGTTTAATTACTTAGTTTTTGGTCATAATAAGATTAGACCAGTGCACATCTGTATTAAAATGTGTTTAATACAATTATATTGTAGAACCTTTGAATATTATCCATTTGTAAACAAGTTATTACGCGACCTAGGTTTCTACTATAAGTGGTGTCTTCACTCATTTACAACTGGAATATATATATATATATATATATATATATATATTAATCATTTCACCCCAAGCTAGGCATTTCACTGCTACTGTTGCACTGTGCAGAGGGTTACATAGGGGAAAGTGATGAGAAAGAGTGGTTAGATATAGAAAATGTCAGAAGGAGGGTGATAGACGGGTAAGGATACCGAGGATAAGGGTTGCGAAAATGGGAAGAGTGTTTGAGAGAATGGGTGCAAGTTAGTATGTTAGGAGATGCCTATTGACCTTACATTTAAATTCCTGTAGATTGTAGCTGTCGGGGAAGCAAGTATGGCAGGAAGTGCGAGAAAAGAAGCTGTTAGAGTAGAAATTGTGGTTACATCTTACCTGTTTTACTGTGAAATGGTGGGACCTGGTTGCTAATCTAGTATCTCATACAAATTCATACCTAGGGGGCACAAGTGATCTAAATTCATTGGAGCAGAAGCCGTGAAAGTATTTATAGTAGAGGCACAAGGAAGCTACGTCATGCTGGTGAGAGAGTGACTGCAGCCAGTCTGCCAAGTCGGTATCAATCACATTACAGATTCTCTGTTGTATTTTGTCAAGAACCCTGACAAACCCAATCTGTCCTGTTATTTATATATTGGGTTATAAAGATTGGGTTCTTTATATATATAAAGTGGATGTGCATTGCTGATATTGGCTCAGAATTGGAGAGCCAAGTTCAAATTCCAGTTGAATTTGTTTTATTTACTTCATGCAAAAATACCCTTGGGTAAAGTATGAAACCATCTTTTTCCCCCTCCAACTATGGGTTAAATAGCAGGACAGATTTGGTCCTATTGCCTTGGTTGGAAACCAACCTACTGCAGAAAGTAATGCCAACCTACTGCGGGAAAATCTGCTTAGTTTTGTCTTGAAAGAGAAATGATCGCCCAAGCATGTATCATGTATGTCAACCAACTGACTGACAGATAGATATGATAAAATAAAGAACAAAGTAAGAAATGTGTCTTAATCTAACACATTTCACTTTATTAAGATTTTAAGTACGAAATGTGTTGTGGTGCAGTGGATATCAGCTCAGAATGAGAATCAGGGAGCTGAGTTCAAATTCCAGTGGAATTCCTTGCATTCACTTCCGTGCAAATAACCTTTGGGAAAGGTATTAATCCATCATTTCCCTCCTGTTATGGGTTAAATAACAAGACAGATTGGGTTCTTGGCTAGCAATCAGTCTACCACAAAAAGTAATGGCAACCTAATGCGGGATAATCTTCTGCTCGGTCAGTCATGTCTCTTTCAAGACATGATCACCCAAGCATATGGCATGTATAGCACTTAACTGAGTGAAGTTGGAAACTCTTGTTTTGTAGGGAGTAACTGGATAGGAGGAGTATTTTGGAGGTGAAAATATAATGTAGTTTCTGTATGGATCAAAAACTGGCAGATTGATAAGATAAAGAACAAATATGTATTCTTTACATCATTTAGACTGTCATCATCTTTATTGCCACATTCACAACATTTTGGCCGTTGTACACTCTTTTGGCTGATATACATTGGAATTTCAAACCAAACCCTTTATTTAGTCTTGAAGAACACATGGTCCAGTGGATAAGTGCTAGTTGAAGTAATCCAAAAAGTGACTTGACCCAAAGAGTTGTGAGTTCAATTCCTGGCCACAGCAGAGAGAACAAAAACTTGGAAAGTTGAGTTACTAAAGGGAATTAACTGAAACTAAGATATCCAAAAGAGGCATGGCATGTGGAATTAGAACAATCTACCTGCATGGAATAAATGAAGGCTCTGGGTCAAAATTGCAACATATATCATCTGAAGGAGGCAGGAGCATACAACAGCTGAAACGTTGTGAGTATGGCAATAAAATTGAGGACAACAATCCAAATGAGGTAAATACTGTAAATAGTTACAATAATTAATCTCAGAAATATAAACAAATGTTAAAATAGGAAAGGTCTATCAATCTAACAGTTTCACTTTGAAAACTTCATCAGAAAAAGAGACATGGAGTAAAAGTTATTCTGGTATTTATATTTTTGTGGTGTTTAATTTTCATTGGTTAAGCAGGTTTCACATTCATTTGACTTGTTATGCAGCATTATTACAATTTATGGCATTTCAAACTCAATAAGAGATGATATATCCTTTCAAAGCTCCCAAAAAATAAAGGGTCTTAAGCCTAACTGAAAAAAATGTAAGTATTGCTTTATGTATGTCAGTGTATCATACTTCTAGTTTGTGTATGTATGATTCAAAAGATAATGTATATTTATTTGTAAGTATTTGTGCCTAGTAGACATTATTTATGTTTGGTGGTTGTTATATATATATATATATATATATATATCAACCAGTACACACATTAGAAAACTGCAAATGTTTACTAATAGACTCCGATTTTAGTTCTACACACTCATGCAGAAAGAAAGAAAAATACTGGATTTTAAAATTAAATACACACAGGCTAGGGTTAAATAGGGACTTAGGTGTTTTGAATCTTTATAAATATTTCAATAGTTAAACATTTTTTAGATACAATTAAAAATTTTTCTCTAAAACAAAATTTATAAGTATTATTAAAGATAGGTTTACATTTACAAATATTTAAAACGATCTGTCGCTTTCTGCGTCACGTGATGTAAACAATCTCTCGGACGAACACTCTTGCAAAAACGTTTCTAATTTAAATTTTAAAATCATTTATTCTGATGAAAGGTCGAGGACGGTCTGAAATATCAAATATAATAATAGAAATAAATACTGTCAAAAAATACATTTTTAAACTTAAAACTTTTTAGTAGTTTTTCCTATATATATTTATTTATATATATATATATATATATATATATATATATATATATATCTGTGGGTCATTCCATCATGAATCAGTTAACCAGGAGACCCTCTTAGAAATATCTCTGAAAATTTGCAGGTATTCCTTGATCCAATTTATTGATAAATCCCACATATTAGATGTCTGTCTTTAATAGTTTTAATTTTTAAATTTGAGTGCATTTTAGCATTTTGTAAATAAGCCTTTCAACAAATTTCATAGCTCTAAGGATATTGCATGCTCAGGTGTATATTATCATCTTTTATTTTTATAAGGACCTGAAAATGGCCAGATGCAAAAAGATGCTGTCCATTTTGAGAGCTTCTCATTTACAAAGAATGTCAGATACAACATCCAAATTAGTTTTCTTGTCATTTATGAGCTAAGAAATTATTTCTATCCAGTAACCATATTCATTCTGTAATCTGATGGGTGTTGATCATGGTCACTGGTAACTATGTCTCATGTTGGTTTTCAAGTTCCTTCAAATCCATGTGATTACTAACAAGCTACTTACTTGTTTATGTGTGGCTCATTTGTCACTGGTATCTTAATGGTGGGCACAATCTTAGCTGATGTTTGTTCATGACCATTCACTCTTCTGCCACATTGTGTTTTTGGAACTCAGAAGGTGAGAAGATCCCTGATGAAGCAAACTGATGTGAATGCCGTTCGACAACTGGTAGATATACAAGAGAGAATTTTTTAGAATAAATAATAAACTTGGATTTAAAAAGTAACAATGATTTTGTTTATATTTGATTTGTTGCATACAGCAGTTTCAATGCTTTCTACTTTTATAATCAAATGACACTGAGACCCCCTTTGGAGCCTGCAGCTTGTGTTAGTTGTAACTTAAATTTCTAAGTCTTGGTCTTCATGGCTAGCACAAAGTCTTGGTCAGTAGGTCTTAGCAAACAACGTGGATTCCAGTAGAAGTAATGTAGAGACTGTGTGTATATACCAGGTGTTCAAATCTCCAGTTTATATGGAGTCCTGCATCTGGTAGGGGTGGAGTTGATCAGATTCTTCCACCCCTAACATCAACCTTTTTCTAAAATTACATATATTCAAAATATATTGACTAAATTAGTTTTTCAAATTTGGGGTTGTCCAGCCATCTTTTGAGAGCAGTCAGAGAAATGAAGCTGCCCTTTCACTCCAACTCTCTTCAAGTTTCATCTTGCACCCCTGCACCACATAGTACTAATCTCTCTCTTATTTTTCCCACTTTTTCAGCCCACTCTAAAGACTGGTACACTGTCTTTGTGATGAATCCAACTTTCAGATGACATAGGCAAAGACAAAATAGATTTTCAGTCATTAATCTTTCTTTACCAGCTTGTCCCTGTGATTTTGCAACCAACCAGATCAACCAACCAAAATTGTCATGGGTGGCTAAGACAATTATTCTTAATCTCTTTAGTGACAAAAATAAAAGTTTATCATTCCTTTGTTTATGTGATTTTACAATGGACATAACCACACAGCCTTTTTGTCCATGGTCATTCCTAAGTAATTATTACTTTTACTTTCTCACTTATATCCAAAGGAATCTGAATTAATGTTGGATATAAAACTTTTCTGGACAAATGTTACAGAAATTATGATGAATGAACATGTCAGGCTGATTGTTATCTCTCTATCTTTAAATCTGGGTGGCTGCTTCAAATCAGATATTCTTTTCCCTGTTTTTTTTAATTTTTTTTTTTTTTGTTAAAAACATAAACACATAACTCTTACTGTGTGGGAGCACCTGAAATTGGCTAGCATTGTATTTTAACATGCATCAACTAGAGATTCTGGAAACATAACTTTTTAGGAGTCTAGATGGGACATTTGATCTGTGGAAAAAAACAACAACTTTAAGACATACAGTTAAATAGATTACAAAGCAAGTAAATGGAAGGGAATTCAACCAGTGAGAAGGGCAAGAAATGAAACTGCTGGAGTAGAAGTGGTGGTTACATTTAACTATTGAAAAGGGTGGGACCTAGATGCCAATCTAGTAGCATGCTTAAATTCCCATGGTCAGGAGTAAAAGTTTGTCAGAGCACTTGCCATGAAAATGTTTGTAGAAAAGACATAGGGAAGCCACATCATATCATTGGCTAAAGTCAAGATGCCAAGTTAGGACCGATTACATTGCAGATCCTTCTTTGAATTTTGTTGAGAACATCGTGATGAATAACAGTGTTATATATCGACAAACAACAAACACGCATATATATAAAAATATAAAGTTATATTTTTATTAATGACGATGAACTGTGTAGAATAGGGAACAGAGAATTGAGAGAGCGCGCTTCTAATGGGTTGACAGGAGTGTAGTCTTATCTGTTGTGTCTCTCTTCACCGGCCGATCTCTGTTGCTCCTCTACTGGCGAATCCGTGTGCCGAGGTCTTTTTATAATCTTCCAGAACCGGGACTTTTTCTTCCGGTTTTGCTTCGCCCACGCACGCCCACGTAATTCTCAGAGACACCTGTTCTGTTTGCCTCTGTAGTTATTTCCGCTGCTGCCGGAAATAAGGTCAAACGACATCCGTTCCTTTCAACGACCGGAAACACCCTCGCTTGCATCAGCCTTCCTCGGGTGGGGCCAGATTGTTATATTACAACAGGAGCTCCCAACCAGATATAGTAGCAGTATTTAATGCATGGACAAATGGCAGATTTATAAATGTGCAAGATGGATTCTGGTGAGAAAAACTTTCTGGCCCAATACAGAGACCCAACTTTCCTAGCAGTAGATGCAGCTATAGATCGGATATATTTGTTCCACTTCAAGTTAATTGAAAAAAAGAGGTCAAGGAGACATGAGATGTGAATATTTTGTCTGTGAAATGAAAACATAATAGTGATTAGCAATTATGGATAATCTCATATGGGATTTGAGTGAGTGATGGGTTGTCATGGAGATATTATTGTGATTGCATGAGGGTTCTTTAACAAGAAATAAGGCAGTTACATTACTGTGTTGTGACACCCAGTTCATTGGGGACTAAGAAATCGTTATGCGGGATATGAGGCACCTCTTGTCCCTACAGCATCCTGTGGTTAAAGATGAAAGAAGAGAGCATTTGTGGTCTTTCCTTTTGTATTGTTTATGCAACATTACTTGGCTGATATTAAATATTTTCTGGTATAAAAGGTGGGGTAATTCCACAATGACTTGTATCAAAATGTCTTCATAATTTTTCTAGTTTCATTCTTCCAGTTACTAGTGATTAAAAATTAATTAAAAAAGTTCTCCAGCTATGGGTTAAATATGAAGGCAGAATTTTAGCCATAGCTGGCAACCAGTTTAGGAAAAAGACAACTATAAATCCAAAACAAATCTAAAGCTGTACAAAGATGGCTAGATGTTGGGTGCAGAGACTGTGTCTGTTCAATGAAAACATGATAGATTTTAGCAATTATGGATAATCTCACTGGAGAGGAATTATCCACAATCCTGTTGATACAAATGAGAAGTGGGCCCAATAATATTAATAAAAAATAAATAACATATTTAGATTAACATATATGATTTTAGGGATAACTTCATAGGTCTAACAGTTGATATATGTAAATTTTGATGTATGAATTGGATTAAATATGGAGTAAAATCAGAATCCCCTGAGGCTTTTTCTCTCCCTTTGGAGGAGGCTGAGTTTGGCACCTGAAGAGCCTCTGAAGGTCAAGTGCCAAGGGGGTTTGAGAATTTTTCCATAGAACTGTTGATAAACCCACCTTAAACTGACCTTGTATCATGTCTCTTTTGCATGGTGGGAGCAACAGTAAATATATGTCAATCAATTTGCCTGGTGAATCCCTGTTTGTTACTGTGTCAAACCAATTAAGTCTTGTATAAATGCTTTTGAGTTTCTGTTTTGAATTCACATTCTTTTTATTCTTCAAACACTGTCAAAAAGTTTTGAAGTTATTTTGATTGCATTTAATTTTACATTGACTGTATTGGTTACAATTTTTGTAGTTAGCTTTTCATTTACAGTTTTTCTTTTCTTTTTTTATTTTATTCCCCTCCCCAGCAATTTAAGCTAATTTTATCTTTTTTCTGGTGTAGCATATTTTTATTTTTGCACTAATATTTCAATTTATTTTTTCTTTCAATTTTGTTGTAAGTGTTCTATAAGGCCAATTTTTAATTTTATTTTCCAGTTCAATTTTTTATTTTAGAATTTTGTCAAATTTCTTTCTATTTTAGGGGGGTTTATTTTAGCCATTTTCTTTTGTTTTAAGTGCACTTTTTTTTTGCTATATTTTCGTTTGATTTAATTTTTTTCCATTTTTCAATATTTCACATTGTTTTTATTTTTATTTCTTTAATTTAAAAAACATGACCTTTTTTATTGTTTGTGGCTTTAAAGTATATTCTTTATTTCTACTCACCAAATCTTAATATGTAAAATATATTTCAATTTGTTTTGTTTTTTTTTTTTCAAAATAGAAATAAAACTCACAGGCTCTTTTTCTGCCTAGAAAAAAAAATCAAAAACACACACACATACACCCTGTTTTTGACTATAAAGAAAAAAAATTGAAAAAGAGAAATCTCAAAAATCAACATGTCCAACAAATGTCAGTCTATTAAAAAAACACTTATTTAGGACCACCTCTAAGGTGGAACCACCAAATAAAGGAAAAATAAAGACCAATGAAATCTTTGTGTTTCTGAGGATGAAATAAACCTGAACTTTGCAGCTCTTAGTAAATTCTGGCATTTTTTCTATCTCTTTTAATCTCTGTTCTGCTATCAATTTATACAAACTCATTAGGTAAGATATACACTGATTTCTTCTGTCCCTCTTACATTGAGCCTATCCTGTGAGTGTCAAATTTTCTAAGCTGTTTTTCTTCATTATGTGCCTGAGCAATTTCAACTGTTTTTTTTATGATCTAAACTTATTTATAAATGGAACTTTGTGTGTGTGTGTGTATGTGTGTGTCCATTACCTATAGACTCCGAAACGGCTGAACCGATTTCCTTGAAAATTTACACAGTTGTACTATAAACGTTTGCGAGTGTTCTTAGTTAGGTTTTGTATCAAGGTACCCCCGATAAATATTGAAGATCGATAATTGAAAATATCAGGTTATAGAAGGAGTGGTCCGATTTTAATCAAATTTGATACACTCATAGACAAAGACATAAGAAACAATATTCAGAAGTTTCAAGGTTGCAGTTCTTACAATAGTGCAGAAAATCGATAATATATATATATATATATATATATATATATACATAAAAGGCAAGATGTTTGTGTGTGTGTCTGTTTATCTGCCTGTATGTCTGTATTTTTTTCAGCCCTTTTATTTTAGTTTTTGCTTTGGGTTTGGCTCTAAGTAGATATAATTGTAGTTCTTAGTTTCAGCCATGATACCATTTACTCAGAGGACTTATTTAGCCTGCAAAATTCAGTTTACGACGAAAAAAAACTTATTTGATATCGATACCAGGAAATCAAAATCTGACTTACATCCATTCATTTTTCTTTCAGTCTTCGGTTTCGCTCTAACTGGAAACAACTATTGCTTTTTAGTCTTTCGTGCCAATGTCCAAAGAGTCTGAGCTCCAGGACCTTGGATTAGTTTTAAAGCCTTCATTACACCTGAGCAATGCCAGGCTATACTGCTAGTTCTAAGTATAAGTGCTTTTTTGTTTCTATATTCTATAAAATTTTGCTGTTGTTCTCATGTTCGACCCATGGTATTCTTATCATTCTGTAGAACATTCCCTGCAAGAGTTTATGGCCAAAACATATCAAAATGCTTGTCTTCCAAACAATCACCAAAGTTAAACAATAATCAGTTCCTAGATGGGTGACCACTTGAGAATACTAGGTACGACAAATTTAGATTTTAGGTTGTGTAATGGATAAGAGCTCAGAATTCTTAATGGAGAGCAAAGATCCAATTCCAGTTGAATTTGTTATGTTCACTTAAACACAAATAACCTTGGGAATAGTATGAATCCACCTCTTCTCCATCCAGCTCTGGGTTAATTAGAATACTAATTACTGTCAGTAAAATCATTATCTTAAAAAATAAAAAATGCATACAAAAAACAAAAACAACTTGAATCTAAATATTTAGATTTTGGCCTTAAATAACACACAGCGGCTGATATGTTGCTAAACAAAGTCTTCTACTTCTTTTTCTTCTACGTGCCTTGTCTTTTCAGGATGTAGGCGATCATGGCTTTCCACGTCTCCTGATCCCTGGTGACTCTTAGCACACTTTCTCCTGTAACACCACGCATCCCCCATTCTGTCATCCACCTGCTCAGGACCTTCAAATATGTTATCTGCTGTTTTCCTCTGTCTCTCTTTCCCTCTATCTGGCTTGTTAGTATCAGGTTCTTCAAGCCCTCCTTCCTCATTGCATGTCCAAGGAACGTTAGTTGTTTCTTCCTGATGTTCAATATTAATTTCTATTCATTTCCATCCTTTTCAAAACCTCATCATTGCTCACATGCTCGGTCTATGATATCTGCAGTATTCTTCTGTAGAACCACATTTCAGTTGCTTCAAGTTTTTCCTTCCTCTTTGATGATATTGTCCAGCATTCACTGCCATATTGAAAAACTGACATCACTTATCAATACAGTACTCTCTTCTTTGTTTCTAGTGAAAGTTTCCTGTCTCTTAATACTTTACTCAGCTTCTGGAATGCATCCTTCTCTATGCCAATTCACCCTTGGATCTCTGTGTCACACTTTCTGTCTTCTGTTGGAACACTTCTAAGGTATTTAAATTTTTGTACCAGCTTGATTTTAGTATCCCCCACCTGTATTTGTCATTTTGGGCTGCTCTTTTTGCTGATGACCATGCATTTGGTTTTCTTGCAGTTTATTTGTAGTCCTTTCTTGTCACTCTCTTCAGCTACCTTCTGTAGGAGGTCTTGTAGTTTCTTTTCTGTGTCTGCAATCAGCACTGTATCATCTGTATACCTTATGTTGTTCAAATTGTGGCCTCCGATGACAAATCCTAGCATAACATCTAGGGTCCTCAGAATAGTCTTGCTGTACAAGTTGAATAGATCCAGTGAAAAGACACATACTTGTCTTACGCTCCTTTCTATGTTTGTATATTTGCTGAATTTGTTGTTACCTGTCCATATGCAGGCAGCTGAATGTCTTTGCATAATCAATAAAACATAGGTACAAGTCCTTCTTCATTTGTATTGCCCTTTCGGAGAACATCTTAATCATGAATATAGCATTCCTTATTCCAGTGTCTTTGACAAACCCACACTGTTCTTGTGGCCTGATTCTGCTTCTTGCTATATTTATTAGGATTCAGATGATCAATTTTGTAATATGACTCATTAAGCTGATTGTTCAGTGGAGTTCGCACTTGTTTGCACCTGGCTTCTTAGGCAGTGCTATGTAAATTGACTTGCTTAGGTCGTTTGGTATTACACCACTATTATAAATTTCATTTATTATTTGCCAAGCAATATAGGATACAAGATAATATTTATTATTAATACATAGGTGCTTGTATATAAGTAAATATTTACTAAGCTTAGCTTTATCTAGTGAAATGCCACAGAAGAAGAGTGATTACGAGGACTGAACTTAAACTAGAATTGATCAGTGAGGCTAACCTGCTGATCACAGTTTCAAAAGCAGACACACCTATATTTTTATTTTTTTATAATCATATTGCCCACCCCCACCCACCCAGCAAGGCATTTTACTGCCACTGTTTTGCAGGGGGTTACATAAGAGAAAAGTTATAAGAAAGAGTGACAGGTTATAGGCGGTGTCAGGAAGTGTGTAAGAGAAGGATGAGAATACTGATGAGAGTGAAGTGGACAGAGAAAGAAGCATGAGAGAGAGGATGTAAGTTAGTGAGATAGGAGATGATGACTTTACATTTAAATTCTTAGAGATTGTAGCTGTCGGGGAAGCAAGTAAACGAAAGGGAATTCCAAAATTCCAGGAACTGTGAGAAAAGAAGCTGATAGAGTAGAATTTACATTTACATTTTATTGTTTTCACAGTAAAAAGGTAGGACCTAGTTGGTAATCTTGTGGCTCGAGTAAATTCATATATAGGGGGCACCAGTGATCTAAGCTTATCAGAGCAGAAGCTGTTAAAGTATTTGTAGAAGAGACACAGAGAAGCCATATTGCATCGATGAGAAAGTGACTGTATCTGAGCTGCCAAGTCAGGATTGATCACATTACAGATTCTCTGTTGGATTTTGTCAGGGACACCTAGGCAGATAGCAGGAGGACCTGACCAGATCTGGCAGCAATATTCAATGCATGGGCGGATGGTAGATTTATATATGTGCAGGATTATTTCAGACAGGAAAAACTTCCTGGCCCTAGACAGAGAACCAACTTTCTTAGCAGTGGATTTAGCCATGGAATCTATGCACTTCTGGGAACTTGTTTGGATAGCTGTACCTGAATTTGCATATCTACACCCCTATGTTTACATATAAGAACAAGCAGTGCCATGAAGAGAGAATTATCACCTGTATCTATATGTGCGCCTTATATATAATAATAATTTCAGGCAAGGTAGGACCACCACTGGTGTGCAGGGGGTTACAGTGAGGGAGTAAAAACAAGGTATGGGGAATGTTGAAGAAAAGATAAGAGATGGCTGAGAATCAGGTAGATACAAGATGGCAGTTGATGTTGCATTTAAACTTTTGGAGATTGTAGCTATCAGGATGTTCGGTGTGGTGCACTGGATATTGGCTTGGAACAAGAAATTGGGGAGCCGAGTTCGAATTCCGGACGAATTTGTTGCATTCACTTATGCGCAAATACTCTTGGGAAAGGTATTAATCCGTTTATTCCTTCCAGTTATGGGTTAAATAACAGGACAGATTGGGTACTATAGCCTTGGTCGGCAACCAGTCTACCGCAGAAAGTAATGGCAACCTACTGCGGGATAATCTTCTGCCCAGTCAGTCATGTCTCTTTCGAGACATGATCGCCCAAGCGTGTATCACGTATGGCACTTAACTGACTGACTGAGCTATCAGGAAAGCAAGCAAACAGTAGGGAGTTCCACAAATGGGAAGTGTGAGAAAAGAAACTGATGGTGTAGAAGAGGAAATAACATTTAACTATTTTAACAGTAACAGGATGGTATCTGAATGCCAGTCTAGTAGGATGAATAAATACAAGTAGTCAGGGAACCAGGTGAAAAAAGCTCAACAGAGCTGTTGCCATCAAAATATTTGTAAGGAAGCCACATCACATGGCTTCTATCTTTCTTTTTTGCAAGAATATATCTATCTAAACTTATTTATAAACGGAACTTTGTGTGTGTATGTGTGTGTGTGTGTGTGTGTGTCCATTACCTATAGACTCCGAAACGGCTGAACCGATTTCCTTGAAAATTTACACAGTTGTACTATAAGCATCTATGAGAGTTCTTAGCTAGGTTTTGTGTCAAGGTACCCCTGATAAATATCGAAGATCAATAATCGAAAAATCGGGTTATAGAAGGAGTGGTCCGATTTTAATCAAATTTGATACACTCATAGGCAAAGACATAAGAAATGATATTCAGAAGTTTCAAGGTTGCAGTTCTTACAATAGTGCAGAAAATCGATAATATATGTATATATATATAAAAGGCAAGATACCGGGTCTGATCAAAATCAGTTTTGCAGCCCTTTTATTTTAGTTTTTGCTTCGGGTTTGCCTCTAAGTAGGGATAATTGTAGTTCTTAACCTCAGCCATGATACCATGTACTGAGAGGACTTATTTAGCCTTCAAAATTCAGTTTATGACGAAAAAATCTTATTTCATATCAATACCAGGAAATCAAAATTTCACTTACATCCATTCATTTTTCTTTCAGTCTACGGTTTCGCTTTAACTGGAAACAACTGTTGCTTTTTAGTCTTTCATGCCAACGTCCAAAGAGTCTGAGCTCCAGGACCATGGATTAGTTTTAAAGCTTTCATTACACCCGAGCAACGCCGGGCTATACTGCTAGTATATATATATATATATATATATATATATATATATAAGTGGTTATTGAAATCAACACCCAGCAGCAACAGTCTATTTCATGATTATATGCAATCTTCAGGCACTCAATGGCCTGACTATAGCATATAAACATGATACAGACTGTCACCACTGCATCTTGACATCAGTGTCCGGGTTAACACTTTTTCTTTTTTTTTTATTCAGATTAATAGGTAGAATATTCTTAGAGTAGAGTTTATACACTTTGACCTCCTTGACCCATAGGCACAAAATGTATAACCTCTGTCCTAAAAATATTCTACCAATTAATTTAGATTTTAATTAATTGAAATTTTAGAATTTTACTTTCCAATTTTATGTTTAAGTTTTAATTCAAATCAAATTATACACTAAAAAAATGGCATCTCAGTATAAAATATATAACTACCATGAACAAAGTGTGAACCAAAACTTCAAATGCTGGAATGGTCAGTTTTTAATAAGAATCAGATGATTGCATAGTGCATGACATAGGATAAATACATATTAATATATACTTAATATCTTATTTATATGACATTGAGCACTTTTTTATTATCACAAGAAAAATATTTATATATGTGCTTGTAATTGCATGTATATGTATATTTATTTATATATAATCTCTCTCTTTTTCTGTTTTGTTTGTTTTTAACCTTTTAAAACCCTTCAACTTGAAATAAACCTCATCACTTGAAAAGACACAAAAAGTGTCAAAATAAAATAGCTACTTTTGTAGTGATATTATAACATATTCATGTTATAATTTCTGAATAAATATTATACATA